>ML861513.1:9142-24465 GCA_009831015.1 Picea engelmannii | reverse complement strand
CATACGTATTACAAATCACACAAACATACATATGACAAATCGCACACGGGCACAAACAGAGACAATAAACAGCACATGAACAGAGCTCTTCACAACACTACATTACACTGCCTGAAAGAGAGAGAGTCGATCACGCTCGCAGACTCAATTTCCCTCCTAAACAGAGAAAACAATTTTTTCAGATATAAAAAACCTAATAATATAAAAAAGCTTTTAGCAGAAAACATAAAATTCAGGCAAGTGGGTACTGCGACGAATAAGCGCACCTGTGGATGCCTATGTCGAGCTCTACAAATCCTTCTCCGCTGCAGGCGATTGAGGTGGCTTCCCAAAGAAACGGGCGGAAGCGCCGCTGAAGAAGCCGAAACAATTGTTCCCATGGATATCCGGAAGCTGCCCGAAGAAGAAACGAACCCACGAACTAACCACAGAGAGCCGAAGAAACTGGCGGAAGCGCCGCTGAAGAAGCCGAAACAACTGTTATACGGAGGCTGCCTGAAGAGGAAGAGGAAGCGAAGCCCACGGAAACAAGTGTTTCTGCGGATATACGGAGGCTGCCTGAAGAGGGAGAGACGCGACGCCCACGAACCGAGAGATCCGGGATTTTCACCTTATAGTCCCTAACACGTGTTCCAATCAGTTTAAGTTACTGCATCTGCCGTTGGATCAAAATTACTGTTACAGATCGAACGGTATCAACGGCGTTCGGCGTTCGCACTTCCGGCGTCCTCGACTTCGGCGTAATCTGTTTTACCCTCGGCGTTCGCACTTCCGGCGTCCTCGACTTCCCCGCTTTATTTAAAAGTTTGAAAAAAAACAAATTTATTATTTAAAAGTTTGAAAAAAAACAAATTTATTATTTAAAAGTTTGAAAAAAAACAAATTTATTATTTAAAAGTTTTGAAAAGAAATAAGTTAACCTTTTATCCAACTACATGTAGAAGTAACTCAAAATACATGTCAATAGTCGAGCTTAATGGACGGATTTTCGAGGTTAGATTAAATTTTTCAAATTAATATTTTTAAATATAACTTTTCAAATCTATTGAGTATCATCACTCATCGATTTGGACTTTTTTTTTTTACATGAAAAAATTCCCTCAGTATAAATTCATTTACACAAATATAGCCACGGCTATAGAGAAGAATGACCAAACAATAAAAGAACAGTCCATTACATGTAAACCTGTCCCAAAGTAGCGAGACACTCAGAATAGTAGTCGCCCATTTCAATAGAGTCGCCCCTTCCGATGGTGGAGGAAAAAAAACTGTGAGCTTTAAATCGAGAGGAGAGTAATCCGTATACTCCCAGCCGGGGGAACGCAGGTACTAGAAAGCTATGGAATCACGTTGGAAATAAAACATCAGTCCTAGAAGTGGATCATTATCTTTCGAAGAGATTATAAGAGGAAATTTGACTCTCAAATCCTTTATTGCAATGATAAACCAAGAGCCTACCAACCACGCCACTTAGTGCCCTCTTCGAAAGTGCATCCGCAGCCGTATTATGAATCCTGGGAATATGGCTGAAATGAATGTCGGAGAAGTTGTTTGACAACTTCAACGTTTCTTGTTTCCATCCTTCTAAGTGGACTGAATGGAGCTTACTGTTTCGATTTATCCAATCTATAATAAGTTTTGAGTCTCCCAAAACAAGAATGTGGTTTAAAGACCAAAATTTTGCAAGGGAAAGTGAAACCCATAAACCCAAGAGCTCGGCTTTGTTGTTAGTTCCCGCTCCACAATTTAGAAACCAGTTTGTCGTCCTTGACTGGTGAGCTTTGAAAGTGCCTCCTGCCCCACAACAGAGACCGCTGGAAAGAGCAGCACCATCAAAACAAACAAGTGTAGTGCCATCCGTCAGCTGAAAATCACAGACTTTGATTTGGAGCATCTTTAGGGAGGTCGGCTGCCATTTGAAATTGGAAAGAATTTTGTGGAGAACCGATTGACAGGATGGAGGTCGCCCCTCAAAAATAACCTGATTCCTCTCTATCCAGATCCACCAGCAAACGATGGCAGCCAAGGAAATAGGAGCTGAATTGTTTTTTTGCCATGTAGCAAAACACTCGGAGACGGAGTCGCCCTTCCAGATAAAAGATAGAGACAAAAGTTGTAGCAGGCACGTCCAAACATACACAGTGAAGTCACAATGAATAAGGAGGTGATTTATATCTTCAGTGGCTAAAGTGCACAGGGGGCAGCGGTCGGGGCCCTGCCAGCCTCTTTTTTGGAGCGCCTCCCAGGTGAGCGGTCTCTCCTTAATACACAGCCAAACAAAAAATTTAATCTTTAGTGGAATGGACCATTTCCAAATGGAAAGGAGCCACGGGATCTCTTCACTATAGTCAACTGTTTGATGGAGAGCCGCATAGGCGTTTCTAACAGTCAAGAAGCCTGATCCATCACCCCCGGCCCACAATAGAGTGTCAGGACGGTCAATGAGCGAGATTCCGGCCGCTTTCAATGAATTAGTGTAAGTATCCCACTCCCTTGCAATCGGTTGTGGAAGCTGGAGATCGTTGCTAGAAAACCAGCAGTCCCGGAGAAAACCAGTGTTTACTGTCACTTTAACCTGTGCCAGACAACCAAGGCTTTTGATGGCGAGCTGTGATCTGAGCGAGGGCGAGAGGATGGAGAGGTTCTCCAATCCAAGGATCTTATCCCTTCCGAGTAAGATCTTAGTACCTGAACCGGGCTTCCAACGAAGCCAGTGAAGAACCACTGGGGAGGCAGAGATCATACCCTTCCAAAAGGGGGAAGCTCGTTTCAGCTCAAGAGAGGGCCTTCTCAACCAATGAAGGAGAGGAAGGGAGCCAAGGTACTTATCAATAATGACATTCTGCCAAATGCTGCTATGGGTAACCCCTCTCCAGAAAGTGCAGGCCAGAAGAGCCGAGTTGAAAATAGACAGGTTCTTTAGCCCCCAGCCTCCTGCCTTACAGGGTCTGAAAAGGGACTGCCACTTGCAAAGGTGAAAGCGATGTTTGTCAACACGATCATTCCAAAGGAAATTGCAAGAAAGCCTTCGAAATAAAATAATAATTTTATTAGGGATACGCTCAAGAGTCATCCAGTAGACAGCCAGCCCCTCAAGCACAGATTTGACTAAGATGAAACGCCCTCCCAGGGACAGCCACTTGTTGCACCAGAAACTTATCTTTCTTTCGAAAATAGCCACGAGCCAGCTCCAATCTGCAGGGGTGGAGGCTCTCGGCTTCAGCCTATAACCCAGGTAGTTGAAGCCATCTCTCAAATCAAGGAAAGTAAAAGGGATGGAGCCTTTGAGAAGCAAGAGCTCTGCCTCATAAACTCCCCAATAAAGGACCGAGGACTTTAAGGGGTTGATGGACAGTCCCGTAACTGTGTAGAATACTTGTAATATGTCCATAATAACAAGCCATTCTGACGTCTCAACTTTTGACAATAGGAGAATATCGTCGACGAACATGAGATGGAAAATCTTAATGAGTCTAGAAACCTTTAAACCAGAGATCTTGTGTTCGGCGATAGATTTCGAAAGGAGAAGGCTGAGACTTTCCATAACAAGAATGAAGAGGTAAGGGGAAAGCGAGCATCCCTGTTGGAGCCCCCTTTCACTGTTGAAGAAATTTGTCACCTCCCCATTAATCAGCACCGCAAAATTTGCACTTGTAACGCAAGCTAAAATCCAATCAGTGAACTTGTCACCAAACCCCGCTGCATATAGGATTAGTCTCAAGTAAGCCCAGTCGATACAGTCAAAGGCCTTTTTGAGATCAATTTTCATGATTAAGGCCTTTAAATTTTTCTGTTTTATAGAGTGAATGCACTCATGAGCCGTAGCGATGGCATATTGTATTCTCCTACCTTTTAGAAACCCGAGTTGTTCAGCTGAAAGGCTCCTTTCCAGAAATGGTTTCATGCGATTTGCGATGACTTTTGAAACCAATTTGTAAATGAGATTGCACAGGGAAATTGGTCTGTAGTCATTAAAGGAGACAGCGTTGTTTTCTTTGGGGATCAAAACCAGAAAGGTGGAGTTAATGTTTCTGGAGATCTTGCCTTTGGTGCGTATGTCTTCGACCATCAGAAGGAGGTCCGGTCCAACGAGTTCAGAGAAGTGGGAGAAGAACTCTGACGTCCAGCCGTCAGGCCCCGGACTTCTTTCCTTTTTGAAATTCAACAATATATGCTTTAGCTCCGAGAGGGTGACAGGCTTGAAGAGATCGGAGGCTTCAGAGTCTGATACCAATCTTGGGTAGAGGTTGGCTGTTGAAACTTTTTCATGAAGTAGATGAGTATCGTTTCCTTTGAAGAGCTGTTCGAAAAATGTGACCGCCTCAGCCTTGATATCCTCTTGGCCCCGGCGCGTCTCATCAGCATCGCTTTGGATAGACCATATGTGTTTTTTGTTTCTGTTGAAACTAGCCAGGTTATGAAAAAAATTTGTATTGGAATCACCCCATTTGAGCCAGGTCGCTCGGCTGCGAAGTCTCTAGGTCTTTTCCTCTTCTCTCAAAATGTAGTCTCTTCGCTGCTCCAACTCTTTTAAGGAAACAGAGTTTTCAATGGACAGGGCTGCTGCTGTTGATAGATGAATAAGCTTTTTTATCTCCGAATCCAGATTAATTAGTAGAGCCTCCTCCGATTTCTTCTTTAGAATGCTCCAAGACTTTGTACGGGCTTTTAACTCCTTTAGTTTCCAATGTAGGCGCAGCTGCGGGTTACCTTCAAGTAGAAATCGAGGGTCTGTCCAGATCAGAATAGTCGGTCGATGCTAACCAGTGATGATTGAACTTAAAGGGAAAAGCGATAAACTGTAGGGGACTGTTCAGCTTTAAGAGGATGGGGGCATGATCGGAGTAGTATGGATACTCCACCCACAAAGTTGGGAAGACTGCGGATGTCAGGAAAGTTCTGGAGATTAAGAAACGATCTAGTCTTTTGGCTATGGCCTCGTCCCCGGAGCGCCCATTACGCCAAGTGGGGACAATACTGTTCGGTAAAACATCAAAGAGGTTCAAAGACGAGAAGAGGTCTCTGTAAAAAGCACCTCCTGAAGCAGACAAAGGAATACCTCCCCAGTGTTCATCTGCTGAAAGCGTGATGTTTAAATCCCCTCCAAGGATGAGGTTGGGGATGGTGAGTAATCCACTAGCTGCAAGGCGCGTCCAGAACTGCAACCTGTCTAGACATGGACCATACACGTTTAAGAACGCTATCTCTTGATTGGTAGCTAGGCACCGTCCCATTAGCAGTATGCCTCCACAGGTGAGGAAGGGAACCAAGTCAAAAATAACTGGATCCCATGCCACCAACAAACCACCAGAGTTGTCGATGGAGCTAACAGCTGCAGAGACCCAAGATGAGCAGAAAGAGTGCACAAAAGCTCTGGAGATATGATCAGATGATAGAGTCTCTTGGAGGAGAATGATGTTTGGATTAGTGTTATCGAGCAGTTTACGAAAGGAGGCCTTCTTGAGTAGTCCTCTGATACCTCGCACATTCAAAGAGAGCACAATCATTTAGAACGCGCAATGGCCTTCAACGCTCTAAGGGGGGCCTTTTCAGATTGTGTAGGGTCATCGATTTGGACTTATAACACTATTGTGGCATGAAGGGTTAGACACATCTTCCAAAGATTTGAACTTGTGTTTTTAGGATGGGCTAGTGCATGGCACAAGATTAGAACTAAGCAAGTAAATAAATTTCATCGTTTTTCTATCTATATATATCAATAAGTAAATAAATTTCATCGTTTTTCTATCTATATATATCAACCAAATTATGTTGTTTTTTTATCTATATATTTACTAAGATAGATTTTAAGGAGAGAGTATTTAATGTGAAAAACTCAAACTATGTTTCCTAAAGTTAAATAAATGAAAACAGAGATTATGATTGTGAAGAGTAACCTGCATATGTATGATGGGTTAACTAAGGCCATTGCAGAACTATAATTCTCATTTACACCCACTTAACCAGAGTATAAAATTCCCAGGATGTTTGATCCATTTTAACCAAAACGTTCTTATCCACTCTGAAAAGTTGTAACTCTTCAAATTGTTAGATAAGATTAGATCTACAAAACAACACAATTATTGAAAATGTTCTCTAGACAATGGTCATTGAGAAATTTCAAGTTTGCATGTATCAACTTTAAGGTCAAAACTACAAATATTTCATTATCTAGATGGACTTGAAATCTATACATCTTTATCTATCTGATTGGGCTTTTGTTTGCAACGGAGAGACATGCATAATGGCCTTTTATAGTAACCATAAATAATGGGACAACTAAGTCAATTTGGGTGGAATTCTCATCACTATTCTCTATAAGAGTACATTTCAATTGAAATATTGGGGCCCTGCAAGCAAACCATTGTATCCTATTATAAACAGATATCATGATATGCATATTGCTAAACAAACAACTCAGAAATAAGAAACTTTATTAACATACATATATCATGATATACATATTTGCTAAATAGACAACTCATATACATATTATTAAACATAGATCTCATAAACAAGGAATCTCCAAGCAGAAAGCACCCCCAAAGGAACTCTGATTTGGAACCTATGTCGTTGTGGCTTAGCCTCCTTCCAAAAATACCTCTACCGAATCCAGGGAACGAGAAAAACACAATCTTTTGGCAAGACAACATCATGGGCAATGTGCCCCTCAACACCTCAGCTGATCTCAAAGGAATTCATGAGTGGCTCTCCCAACGCAGATTCATCAAACTCGCAAACATCTCTGTGTGGGATGCTTCAAGAAACTGCAAACGTGGGACCTCTCAGTCGTTCCAGAACACTTGCAAATGAAAAAATCATGTCTCCTGGTAACGTTGATGAATTTAGCTCCAGTTCATCTCCTCTTACCAGATAAATGGGGTTGGGGCAAGTCTGGCTTCTATTCCGTAGCTCAAGGATACGTTTCACTTCAATCCCCCCAAGCTCCGATTGAGTCAGTAATTCCCTGGAAATAGATTCGGGATCCTTTGGGCCTATTGAAAGTAAACTTCTTATGTTGGGTTTTAATGCACAAGAAACTTTTGACAGGTGAAAATCTAACAAAAAGAGGTATCATTGGCCCCCACAGATGCCCTATGTGTTGTAATGCTCCTGAGACAACGGATCATCTTTTTGTGGATTGTCCTTTTGCTCAAGAAGTATGGAAGATCTCTCTCCAAGGCCTCAACGTCACAACTCTAAATCAAATCTCAGTGGTAAATTTATTTTTTTCTTGGAAGGCACGCTACCCTCAAGAAACACAAAGCAGTCCAAACTGGAAAAGAATTTGGCAGACCATCCCCAAATACATTTGTTGAAAACTATGGCTGGCCAGAAACGATCAGATATTTAACAACACACTGCCTTTCCCCCCTTCGGTAGTTGCGAAAGCAAAATCTCTACTTCTTGAAATAGTGGCAAGCTACTCCTTCAAGAATGAAAAAAAATTCCTTCTTGCAGAAAATAAATGGATTGGCACTCTCACCTTCCGAAAAAGAAATCAAATCTCTTCTCGCCCCTATCTCACTCCTCCTTGGCATCTGCGAGACAGGGACGTAGTACTTCAAGACTGGTGGAGGAGGCAAGATATAGCCTCGGTCTTTTTTGATGAAGCCTCCAAAGGAAACGCAGGGAACGCAGGAGCAGGCAAAGTGTTTTGCTTCTCGGATGGATCTCGAAAAGACAGCTCCAGTTGGGGTCTAGGACAGAGAACAAATAACTAGGGTGAAATCCTTGGGCTACTCAAATGATCCAGATGGATATTGGTGGCCACCCATCTTTTCCAACTGGCTCAAAACAGTTTTCTGATAATTTTGGCAATTTACTATTTTTAGCAGTTTTAACTTCTGGGGCCATTTTGAGGGCCTAAATGAAGGTTTTTCAGGATCGAGCTCCTTAATGATATCTAAAAGCATCATTGAGCCCCCAAAATGAATCTCCTCGATGATACCTTTCCAACAGGATATCACATGCCTAAAATGGAGATCGTATGCAAAAGTTATGACCCCGAGAAGTTGATGTACTAACTTACCCAAACGGGGCCCACATGACTTTTGGCGCTTCATCTCCTAGGGTTAGGTTTTTGGATGTCTAGGGTTTTGGAATTCTTGTTTATTGTAAAAAGGCCTTCAGAGCCTCATTGTAATGTTCTTCTGGAGAATGCGTGCAGCTGTCACATCTCTTCTCAGAGATAAGCCGTCACCATTCCAACAAGCTTGTTTCCGCTGCATTTTACAGTTTCAACTTATTTCGTTATTGAATAGAAAACCAATTTTTATTGTATCTCTATTATTTTGTGTTAAGCACCTGTTAATAATCTGTATTCATTTCGTTATGCTCATAAAATCCGAATCAGTGGTATCAGAGCGGTCTGCTCCTTGTCGTCTTAATGCATGTCCCCAATGAGGTCGGAGTACAAAGAGTTGGGTCTCGAGCTTGTTTCTCTTGAGGACAGAAGCTCTCACATGCCCAAGCGACCTCTCATGGAAGGAGAAAAGAAAGATGACGGGACAGGAGATCCTTTCAAACTATTGATCGAGGAAGCCCTCACGCAACAGAGGAACGAGATGATGGATAGTTTCGCGCAAATCCTTCGGCGGCTACCAGCAGGCGATGCATCTTCTTCGAACGGAGGCATTGCCCCCTTCAAGGTACAAATAAACTTTGATATTCCTATATTTTAAGGTCAGATAGACGCAGATGTTGTAGACAAGTGGTTGAATCTACTAGAAGGGTATTTTTCTGTTCATAAATTTTCGAATAGAGAAAAGATTACTTTTGCGCTCCTCAAAGCCATTCCCCATGTCAAAGATTGGTGGGAAACTTTCTGTGAGCAAAAGGAAACAGAGGAAACCTCATTATTTTCAGTCACGACCACTTGGGAATCCTTCAGGGATGCTATTAAGGAACAATACTACCCTGTCGGAAGTTATGACGACTTGTGTACCAAATGGACCACACTGCGACAAGAAAGAGACCAAGAAGTGCCAGAATTCACAAATATCTTCCATACCTTGCGCACCAAGCTGGGTATCAAATATTTAGAGTGACATCTGGTGCTCAAGTATCGTGGTGCTCTGCATAGATACATCTAGACCGAAATGGAATTTCTGGTCATCTCATCCTTGGGCACGACCTACCGATATGCTATCAAAATCAAGCAGAAGCTCAAACAAAAGACGCGACAATTTGGGCCTGGGAACCCCTCACAACAAAAGCCAAGAAAGGGCGGCCCCAACCCACAAAACAAAGGACAGAGTAAATATGGACAGTATCAGGACAACCAGTCTAAGCCGCAAGGAAAGGAGGACACCGAAAAGACAAAGAAAGATACCAGGAAGTGGTGCGACTTCCATAAGAGTCCTTGGAATAACATTGCTGACTGTCGCTCAAAGCAGTCGCTGGTGGCCGAAGTCAAAGCCTTTGAATCAGATGCAGATTCTAACTCTAAGCCAGAACCAGAAAGGGGAAGATGGATTATTGACGCGGAACCCAATGCCACCGTTTCTACCACCAAGCTCCATCATGGTGAACCAGACAATCCAGAAGAAGGAGAGTGCCTCTTCCATTCACAGATGTGGGTAAAAGGAACCCCGCTGCACTTCATCGTTGATAGCGGTAGCCAGAAGAACCTCATCTCAGTAGAGGTCATCAAGCGGTTGGCCCTGCCAACAACGCCGCACGCACAGCCCTACACCATTGGATGGCTCTGCCAAGGAAGCGATCTCTGCGTCAGCCAACAATGTCGATTGTCGTACGACATCAAGCCCTTCAAAGACAAGGTATTGTGTGATGTTGCTCCTCTCGAAGTTTGTGATGTTCTTTTGGGCCAACCTTATTTATGGAAACGTCATGTTGTATATGAGTCTAGGCCTCGTAGTGTTATTATTACTTTGAATAGGAAATTGTACATGATACCCAAGGTAGTCCCACCTAGTGTTATGTCCTTGATCTCTGCTAAGCAATGCAGGAAGGTCATCTCTCAGATGGGGAAGTTTGTCTTCTTCGTGATTCGTTCTCAGAATAAGTGAAAGATCACAGGCACATCCAGGGTCTCTGCGGCTGACCTCTCCACATAGTAGAAGAAAATAGATAAGGTCATGGAAGAATACTCGGATATCTTCTCCTCACCTACAGGAGTACCTATACATTGCCAAGTCAAGCACCCCATCGATTTGACCCCCAACGCACCGCTGCCCAATGGGCCAGTCTATCACCACTATTTATTAGAGAATGAGGAGATCAAGTGACAGATCCAAGAACTGCTTCACAAAGGGCACATCTGTCCCAGCTCGTCACCTTGCGGGAGCCCAATCGTTCTAGTACAGAAGAAAGATGGAACTTGGCGACTCTGTATTGATTATCGGGCTCTGAATAAAATCACAGTCAGAAACCGATACCCAATTCCCCGAATCGATGACCTCCTTGATCAACTCACGGGGGACAAATACTTCAGTAAGATTGATCTAAAGTTTGATTACCACCAAGTCCCGATAGAATAGATAGATGTCTGGAAGACCGCCTTCAAGTCAAAGGAAGGCCTTTTTGAATGGTTGGTCATGCCTTTTGGTTTGATAAATGCTCCAGCCACTTTCATGAGGATGATGGACGATATCGTGCGACCATTCACCAATACTTTTGTAGTGGTGTATTTGGATGACATTCTAATTTACAGCAAGACTTGGGCCGAACACTTGCAACATATTCAACAGGTTCTGTACACCCTGCGGCAGCATAAGTTATACGCCAACTTGGAAAAATGCTCCTTCGGCATGGACAACGTCCATTACCTAGGCTACATCATTGATCAGCATGTTGTACATGTGGATCTAGCCAAGATCCAAGTCATCTGTGACTGGCCAACCCCAACAACACTCACTGAGCTTCAAAGCTTCTTGGGCCTTGCCAATCTCTACCACAGGTACGTGTTGGGATTCTCCCATATTGCATGGGCCCTCAGCCAAATAAACAGGGGTGGTGGTAAGGCCAAATTTGCATGGGGCCGGTCCCAACAACAAGCATTCGATGATTTGAAGCAACGCTTGTGCTCAGCCCCAGTACTTTCACTACCAGATCTGCAACATCCCTTTGAGATCGAGACAGATGCTTCAGACTATGTTGTGGGCGTCGTTCTCACTCAGCACGGCCACCCCGTGGCCTATCATAGTGAGACACTGTCAGATACTGTCCGCAAGTACCCTACTTATGACAAAGAAATGTACTCCATTGTGCAAGCCTGCCGCCAGTGGAGACATTACATTCTTGGGAAGGAGAAAACCATCCACACTGATCATAAGCCATTGCAATTCATGCAGACACAAGGAAAATTGCAGAATGATCGCCATCAAAAGTGGTCCACATACTTGCAGCAATTCCACCTCAACATCAAGTATAAAACAGGAAGCACCAATCGCATCGCTGATTGCCTCAACAGACCTCCAGTCGTGACACTCACCATGGTGGTAGACTCTTGTGGCCATGAGACATCTTGATGGCCTCAACTCTATGAGATAGACCCTGACTTCGCCACCACCTACCAAATGTTGGGTGCAAACACAGTTGTCGATAATTTCCATCTTTAGGATAGGTTGTTGTGTCWTCTGGGCCATATCTRTGTTCCAWCAAGTGARCGARCRAAGCTGATCTGGGAAGCCCACTAYAGTYGGGTGGCAGGACACTTCGGTGTCGAAAAGAYAGTGGCGATGCTACATAAACATTTCTATTGGCCGAAATTTCGACAGGAGGTCRACAAGTATATCAGGTCCTGCACTGCCTGCACTATTGCCAAACCGACCACTAAGAAACAGGGCATGTACACCCCTCTTCMTACTCYTKACATGCCATGGGAATCCATCTCAATGGACTACATGTCAGGCCTCTCGTCCACCAAGCGGGGAAATGACTRTGTTTTTGTGGTTGTYGATCGCTTTTCTAAGATGACGATTYTGGTTGCCTGCAAGAAGAGCATCACAGCAGAGGCCAYTGCCAAGATCTTCTTTGAACGAGTCTGGGTACATTTTGGAATCCCACAAACCATTGTCTCAGATTRGGACAGTCGATTTCTCAACACATTCTAGTCGAGCCTCTGGTCACTGCTGGACACCAAGCTCACCAAATCCATGGCCTTCCACCCCTAGACAGATGGTCAAACCGAGGTTGTAAATCGAATGATTGTGCATATCCTTTGCATGTATAATTCAAAACACCCTCCCACATGGGATGAGAGCCTTCCCTATGTCCAACATAGCTACAACCGAGCTTTGCATAGCTCAACTGGCCACAACCCCTTTCAGGTGGGGTTGGGATTCCAACCATTGGGTCCCATAGATGTTGCACTTCCCCTTGCGGTCACCTCGACCGACTCATCTCCTACTCCAACTGAAGCTAACAAAGCCACCCGGTTCATTGAGTGAATCCAGCACATCCACCAACAGGTTCAGGATATCCTACAGAAGTCCAATGACAAGTACAAATAGCGCCATGATCAACATCGGGTGCCACATAAGTTTTAGGTGGGCGACAAAGTGTGGTTGCACTTGCAGAAAGAACGCCTTACAGGACCCCATCGGAAGCTATGAACACTCTGTTATGGGTCGTACACTATCACCAAAGTCATGGGGGATAATTCTTTTGAGCTCAACATTCCTCCTTTCCTTGGCCTGCACCCAGTGTTCAATGTGGATCTCCTTCACCCTTATTTCCCACCATTATTAGACACCTCAGAAGTAGCAAAACAGTTGCCACCCACAGAGCTCAACCCTGACTGCATACAACAGGCATCCAATGATCAGATTGTGGACACACAGATCAAGGGCACTTGACAACAAAGAATCCAGCTTTATCGAGTCATCAAAGCAGGGCAACTCCTGCACCAAGGCAAGTGGCTCACCCAGGGCCAAATTCAGCAGAAATTTCCTTATCTGATGGGGGACCTCAACGCAATGGAGACCATTGCTTCCTAAGGAGGGAGGATTGATCTAGATGGATATCAGTGGCCACCCACCTTTTCCAACTAGCTCAAAACAGTTTTCTGACAATTTTGGCAATTTATTATTTTTAGTAGTTTTAACTTCCGGGGCCATTTTGAGGGCCTAAATGAAGGTTTTTCGGGATCAAGATCTTGAATGATAAGCAAAGGCATGATTGAGCCCCCAAAATGAATCTCCTCGATGATACCTTTCCAACAGGCTGTCACATGCCTAAAACAGAGATCGTATGCAAAAGTTATGACCCCGGAAAGTTGATGTACTAACTTACCCAAACGTGGCCCACATGACTTTTGGCGCTTCATCTCCTAGGGTTAGGTTTTTGGAGGTATAGGGTTTTGGCATTCTTGTTTATTGTAAAAAGGCCTTCGGAGCCTCATTGTAATCTTCTTCTGGTGAATGCGCGTAGCCGTCACATCTCTTCTCAGAGATAAGTCGTCACCATTCCAGTAAGCTTGTTTTCGCTACATTTTACAGTTTCAGCTTATTTCGTTATTGAATAGAAAACTAGTTTTTACTGTATCTCTGTTATTTTGTGTTAAGCACCTGTTAATAATCTGTATTCATTTCGTTCTGCTAATAAAATCTGGATCATCAAAGCTTGCAAAATAGTGCGGGAAAATGGCATAAAAGAAATACAAGTCTTTGGAGATTCTGAAATACTGATTAAGATCTTAAATACAAATGATCATCTCAACAACCCAACGATCAACAAGACTTTGCTAAGACTTCGATAAGTACCGCAAGATTTCTCCTCCTCTTGCTTTTTCCATATCCTACATGGATCGAATAAGGAAGTAGATACAAAGGCGAATATAGGTTGCCTCTTACCCCTAGGTGTGTTAAAAAAAATGACAAAGAACCTCTGTGGATTCCCATCCTGTAGTTTGAGTTTTATCTCTCCTCATACCATTGTAAGAACGATAAATGTTGTACACAGGTTATGCAGGAAACTATTCCCTTGTAATGATGGTTGATTAGGCCTCGGCCCAACGGGTCGCAATTTTCAACAAAAACACCCATTTTAGTTTTAGTCTTTCGCTCCTAAACGTAGGTTTTAGGAAAGGAATGTGGGTTAAATTTTCAAGAATTTAAACTAAATCTAACCATCTTTCATCTTTTGTCAACATAAATACAGGTTTTAAAGAAAAAATTTGGTAGCATGAACATAAATACAACTTTTTAAAGCAAAAACCACAGGTCGGAAAGAACCATCTACACAACAACACAGGAAGCCACAAAAGATCTATACAAACATTAAATTTAAGAAAAAGACTAATAATTGTTGATAAAGCTAATAAATGTTCAGAAAGTTAAATGTGTCACTTATATGATATTTTATAGTTTTTTTTCATCAATGAATTGAACATAGTTCAATCTCAGATATCAACATTTAATGTTGTACTCAATGCTCTAAATAAGAAGGTAAAGGAAAATGTGTAAGACCAAAATATGGGCACCAACCTATGAAAATAATTTGAATGTGAAGCAATCTCCTTGTTGGAATTTAGAGAATGAATTCTTTTAGATTTTCAAAATGCACGAAGTCCCTTGGAAACGAGCCTCCTCTGAGTGCAATTGACATATAAAGATGTGCAAGAGTATTTGAAGTTTACGACATCATTTGTCAATTTCCACAATATTTGTAGCACCTCGTGTGTTGACATTAAGTGAAATGTCCTATCTACTTTTGGTTGAAGTTGGGCTATAAACACTTAAATCCTATAATGAAGAAAATTACAATCTAGGATCTCAACAAACTTGTCATCAAACATTGTGCTTGCTGCGTTATTTACAATGGCATCCAGAATCTTCCATAGGGGCTCTCTCATGCTCTCTTTTTCAATTCCAAGATTATGACCTGATGCAACTTCTCCCACTACATGAACAACTTTTTGGAACACACTTTTCAAAGTTTTCCCCATGTTGCCCCTCAAAGTTTTGAACAACTCTGCTACCATAACTTGTCATTCGTAGTGTAAGAAATTGCTCCTTTAGTGAACAAAATCAATAGCTATATATTTAATCTAGGATAAGTAGAAATAGTACACAATACATAGATTTCTTACTTCATTTCTAAAATGGATTTTGGCAGAGTCGAAATCTTCGACTCTTAACAAAATAAAAATGCCCCTAACCCTGCACTGTGTGCACAAAATTTTCTCCGTGAAAACTGCAACAAGTAAACAAACTACAATTAGATTCATTATCCATCCTGAAAACCAAAAACATGTAAAAATAACATTAATATCTGAAACACTTTTGCCTAGGAAACCGGTAAATCTGATTACTAATTTATTCTTGTCCTTGAGAAACCCTGGAACATTTGAGGCCATA
>ML861507.1:24205-34694 GCA_009831015.1 Picea engelmannii | reverse complement strand
CTCATGATTAATTAAAAACTCATTAATTTTTATGTGTTTGTAACTTGATCCTTTTACCCAAGCACATACAAATTTCACTTGCAATTTTAAAGAGACTCAATCCTTTCATTTTCAGATTAAGTTGGTATCAGAGCATAGGTTTTTGAAGGTTTGATTGTTTGCAAGTGTTTTTTTTCTGATGCTTACAAGGTTGAATCTCACAAGAGGAGAAGGTCAACTTGTAGAGCCAAGTTCTAAACTTTCAAGAAGGATAACTACACAATCACCTCAAGCTTCAAGGAGATATTCACCAAGTATGTCTCATGAGGAGAGTCATGAAACTATTACATCAGAGGATGAAACTTTTAGAAAAACTTTCTATGATATGACAGAGATGGTGAAAGTTTTATTTGAAGAAAGAAATGTAAGGTTGTAAGGTGAAAGCTCAAACCCTCCAAAGGGCAATGGAGATAGTGGTGATAAAACTGCAAAGGGAAATGGAGGGAATGGTGACACTCTACCTCCTTCACCTCCATATTCCACCTTTTCTACCATTTCACAACCACCTCCAAATTCTCCAAAATAACATGGTAAAATTCCTGTACAAACTCCTTTGCTTAAGCTTGATATTAAGTTTGAATTGCCTATGTACAATGGAGAGGTAAATGTTGAGAAATTGGATAAATGGACTCGTCAGATTGAAGTGTATTGTAGGATACAAAGAATAAAAGATGATGAGACTAATATTCAACTTGCTTCTCTTATATTGGGAATTGTAACACTCATTTGGTGGGAAGCCAAAACTCAAGAGGACATGAAGAAACATGGTAAAGGTTTATCCTCTTGGAATGATTTTATTGTTGCACTTAAAAGACAATTTTATCCATTAGCATACATGAAGAAATCTATTATGGATTTGAAAAAATTTAGACAAGATAAAGTGAAAAGTGTTCAAAGCTTGTAATGTCCCCACTTTGGGACATCATTACATTTCAGGGTGTTATGATGACCAGAGCAACCAGATGGATGTTATAGCGAGTACAATGACTATTGAGGGATATTTTGGGGTCCGACATGCATCATTCATCCTATTTCATAATTATGATCCATTCCACACAAATTGGCGTTGGTTCCGTTGCATTTCGACGATTTCCATGATTTTGAGTATTTTGAGCTATAGGTTAATTAAATTTGTTGAAGAGGTTATTTTGGGTACAATACTTGGAGGAACCTCTTAGTGTAATAGCTCATTGGAATAGGGAGGAACAAAAATACAAGATAGGATGATGAAAAGTGACTTTCAGTTGCCAGGGAAGCCACAAGGAGAGATAAGGTGTTTTTCAGAGGTAAAAAGGTTAATTAATTAAAGTGATTTAATTAATTAATTAATAATTAATAAGGTAAAAGTCACTTTGGAGGGACAAGGTGAGAAGGAAGTATAAAAGAGAGGCAAGGGCCTCTATTCTCTCATTCATATATGATTATCATTTTGATATCTGGCTTCTATCTAGTGAGCTAATGCCTTGGGGTTTTGAGGGTTTTGACTTAACAAACCCTAGAGGACAATTTGGTGGTGAAATATTCCACCTAGCTTGTTCCAAGCTTGGTCTCGGGGATGAAATAATCCCCCACACCATTCTAATTCAGATCTACTTAGTTCTAGGATGTTTCTACATCAACCATAGGTACACAAGGAGAGAGGGTTCACCATTGGGGGGTTTCCAGCAAGGGGGGCACAATTGTGAAACTAGAACCATTCGTTTTGGCCGAGGAGAAGAGATTTAGAGAATTCCAGTTATTGGGTTTTCTTTGCAGGTTCCATAGCTCCATTATTTGTCTCTTCCAGAGTTATTTTGGTGGAGGTTTGATTTACATTGAGAGTGGGACGATTTCCTCGAGGTGAGGGAACACCATTCTTTGGAGGAGGGTTATATCCAAGAGTCTAACAGGGATTTTGGAGATTTGGGCACTTGGGGTTTCCTTGCAGGGTCCCGATCTATCATTTCATTGGTTTTTGGGAGTGTTTGGAGGCCTCTAAGAGAGAGGTTGAATTATTGGTCTTCATTCATCCAGGAGGGCACAAGCCAGATTAGGGTTTTGTGCATTCGGTGGTTCAGAACTTCATTATTCATCCTGAGACTTCACCATGGGTTCGACATTGACCCGATATATAGTTTGTCATATTCACCGGAGGGTTTGGTGGTATTTGGCAGCAGGGCCGAATTGTTGAGGGTATCCAATCTTCCAATAGAGAGTGACCTATCCAGTTGGGAGTTTGGCACTTCATACATCCCAGATCTATTCTTGTATTAGTCTTCATTGTGTATTCAACCTTTGGAGGCTTTCATTATTCTTTCCGGGAGAATTTTGTAGCAACTCTTATTATGTTTATTGGATCCATCTGTTGATCATTCCATATATGCATCATTCTTGTATCAGGTTCTTGCTCATTTTATTAATAAAGGTTAGATCTTTGCTATTGGTTCCATATCTGGTGTATCTTGTATTTCCATTGATTATATCTTCATATCTATGTGTGATAATTGAATATAAACCCTAAGGCTGAACTTAAGAAGTCAACCTGCAAGTAAACACCCAAACATAAGTAAATCAACAAAGTGTTTGACGAAATGCCACAACCAGAAACAATTAAAATTCATGCAAAACGTGATGTTCTTGGCATCTTGGGTTGGGAACATTATAGTGGTATCAGAGCTTAGACTCCTGCCAACTTGAGGGGTCTTCCATAAGAAGAAATCGATATGTTTTACTTTGCTAGAGAGATTATGTTCTGTGGAAGGGAATATTATGCCCTTAGTGAGGGAACTAGGGCTCAACTAACCTTCCAACAATTTGTAGCCTTAAAAAATCCTAGGTGGAGAAAAGAGGAGGTTACATATTGGGTCAACATAACAGAGGAAAACTGTAATGTCCCCATTTCGGGACATCATAATATTACAACATTTTAGAGTGTTATGCCTACTCGAGTAGCCAGATAGGGGTCGCAGAGAGTTCGAAAGATATTGAGGGGTTTATTTGGGCTCGACTTGTATCGTTTATCATCATGATCCATTCCGCACAACTGGGCTTTGGTTCTGTTGCATTTCGATGATTTCTGTAATTTTGAGTTATTATGGGTCATATCTTAATTAAAGTCACTAAGAAGGTCATAATGGGAATATTACTTGGAGAAACCTCTTACTATAATAGCTCATCAGAATTGGGAGGAAGATAATTACAGGATAAGATTATGAGACGTGACTTTCAGTGACTGGAGAATCCATCAGGATGGATAAATCACTTTTCATAGGAAAATGGTTAATTAATTAATTAAGTGATTTAATCAAGGAATAATAAAATAAAGTAAAAGTCACTTGGAGGGAAAAGGTAAACAATGAATTAGGGTTTCGAGAGGCTATAAAGGAAGGGTAAAACAACCTAATTCATTACACATTGTTATGATTTGATGTTGAGGTATTTGCAGAGGAGGAGGAAATCGACCCCCTTGTTGTTTTGTGGATTTATGGAGGAAACCACCACCCTTGATCGGTTTTGGTGTTGAGAGACACACCCTAGCCTATCGGAGATACCATCCAGTTATTTCATCGTGCATTACAATGTCCATTTCATTGATTGCACAACTCAGCCAGTGAGGGCACAAGTGATTGAGAGAGGGTTTGTGCGGCCGTTTGAGACAGTTTCAGATCTTGCCGATTCCTTTCGACCCATTAGAGAGTTAGCCAGGGTGCACCTATTGAGCCACATGTCATTAGTTTTCGACCGTGGAATCTTTCAGAAAGCAGAAAACAATCATTTAGGGAACAATTCTCGGGGAAGCACATTTGGGGTTCCAGGGGACATTTCGGGGTAGATCTGAGGAATCCCTTCTAACCCATTATAGAGGAGACCAGGATGATCATTTTGAGCTATACATCATCAAATTCTATCAATGGAATCTCTAGGGTGCACTCATTGAGCCTAGGAGGTGCGCAAACCCCCAGGGGGTGACGTCCAGAGCTTCAGAGGTAAGATCTTCAATCTAATAGTAATCAGGATCAATATAGAGGCCAGGGTGCATCTTTTGAGACAGTTTTTAGCTCATTCTGACGAGTATCGCCATCAGGGCATGTTTTTCAGATTCTATAGAAGTTACTGCAAGCTGCCAGAGTGCTTTTTGTCGATCTATCCATGCATGCGCAGACCAACACCTGTTCTTCTGGTCATGAGTATTTCTTAGATATTATTTTGTATTCCAGTGACGATCCATGAGATATAACTGACAATTATCATATTTTCTTCCAGTCTTTATTGTATTTCCTTCTTTTTCCAGCATTATATATATATCAGTGAGCTGTGTTGTCCTTATTTCACATGAATTGTTTTATAATGATAAAAACATAATAAACTGGAACACATGCAAAAACAATCAAGCATCTTCACACAGTTACTCAAACACAGTCAGAAAACCCCAGAGTATCAGATTCAGTAGCCAAACCGTAGTTCAACAGTAGATATCCAGGTCAGCTGGATCAGGGATATTTAAAAAACAAAGCCGCAACAACTAGATGAAGGGAAGCATAGAGTAACCCCACACCCAGTAGGAGCATACAACTTTGCTATAGTTGCAAGGTGCCTTGGAAACTAGATCATATATTTAGGGGTAGAGGTAAGAAGCACATCATTGAGGTGCACTATGAAAATGATGATGAGGTGTGTGAGGATGTAGAGATATATGCTTATTTGGAGCAGTCCGATGATGCTAGGGACTCTTGCACACAGGCTAGTGATTCTTTCACGCTTGAGGAGGATGGCGATCCTTGCACATTGGAGGAATAGTGGGATGGATAGGAGGATAGCACCTGTGTTTCAGTAGTCATATCATAGACTGTTGATGACCTTACACCTCAGCAGAGTGGTGACACTAGTGAGGATTCACACGTGTTAGAACCTAGAGATGAAGAGCTCCCTATGATGACCATGACACATCTGTCATCTTTCCAAACTTCCATGATGGCCATGACACATGAGGATACAATTGGCATGTCAGATATGATAGAGGAGTCATATGTGAGGGATACACACCTGAGACATATGGATCCATAGATCCACGAGGAGATACATGACATGCTGACAGTTGAACTTACACTCACATATCAACATGAGGAGAGTGGGTCACTTCTTTTGGAGACTCCACGGTTTGATCAGGCTGTGGAGATTGATAGTTGGATGGGACACTTAGTTCCAGGACAAGCCTACAGTGATGAGGATGCATTCCCTATTGGTTAGGATGACCATAACATGTGTCCTGATACATCATTATGGGATCCAGGCGCAGAGGATAGTAGTAGGGTGAGTGCACAGGAGGATACAACTCCTCATACAGGATAAAGTGTGATTCGGGGGGAGATATCATGTGGTGATGGTGTACAATGGCATACAGGAGGACCCAGTAGAAGAGTGGACAGTGGGAATTTCAGTGCTTTATCTTTTGCAGAGAGTGTTGTTGGGGATTCCAGAGTTGACACTAGTAGAGTTGACACTAGCAGTGAGGGACCTGAGGTAGCACCTCCGCATGACCATGATCAGGAGTCACGCTACCTGGAAGGACAGTTGAGAGTCAGTGAGGACGAGATCATGGTAGCCACTAGGCGCATTGATGACACACATGCATTGGTGACCGATTGTTGTTGGAGGGAATCTATGTCACATGATAGTTGAGATGAGGCATTTTCCATAGATGACTTTCATACTCTCTTGGAGAGAATGTTTGTGATGAGGACTGACTTCCAGTAGTTATTGATGTACAAAGACTATCTATTGGGGGTTGGCGAGATGTGTCACAGGGCCCCGAGGGAGTAGGAGTCGGAGATGGATAGATTCACTCATGAGTTGGAGAGCACCCAAGGATTCTTGAGAGGCACACAGATAACCCTTAAAGAATATGAGTCCATATCAGAGGAGCTTCCGAAGGAGATTCGTAAGAGATCCACTTCATCTATCTTAGTGGATACTCATATATGTCATTCAGTCACATTGCTAGAGGATGTTGGTGGTCTAGCAGAGGAGCACCAGTTGATGGAGGAGCATAAGGAGTACCCAGGATCACTGATGAGTATGGGGAGCTATGATCGAGAGGCACAGGAGCTACCCTCTACAAGGATATTTGAGATAGTCGAGCACTCACATATGCATAGGGACTCCATAGCTAGGGACAGTTTTGAGGACACTTCCATTTTTGTTCCAAGAGCGGTTGACCTTTATGTAGAGGTTGATCCAGTAGTACACCCAGGATCTACGATGCAACATGAGTATAAAGGAGATGAAATGAGTATGCCGGACCATACAGTGGTGAGTGATAGCTCACAGAGACATGCCAAGATGTACGGTGGGATTCAGAGGGGTGTATTTCCTTGCAGGGAGGAGACACACTTAGGGGAGCATGCAGATGTCACTCCTTTGCAACAACACATAGTTATGAGAGAGCACCTTCACTGTATCAATATTTGCATGAGAGATGAGGGACAGATGTTAGTTGACCATCAGTTGGAGGATTTACTTCTAGTTGTACTGGATGATTGGGATTCAGTGATGACTACAAGTGAGTATTTATCATGGATAATGATGGATGAGCTTCTGGTCGAATCCTTGGGATTGACCAAAGCATGTGATATCTTCCAGTCCTACAGTCAGCTATAAATGTTTCTGCTAGCCTTTCCTGACACTTTTATCATATACACTAGCATGAGGAGAGATAGATAGTGGCTAAGGACATGGGGAGTGGCTAGGCTGAGACCACCTAACATGAGTTCTTTTACGACATTCAACAGGATAGAGGTGGATTGTCATAGGAAACCAATTGAGACTTGGTGCGTGATGGTGAGCATCACAAGCCAGGGGATAACATACATCTCAGGGGATGACATAACTACAGATTATCAGGAGGGTGAGCACGGAGGGCTTCCGACGTGATCAATATGACACATGAGCAGTTAACAGGGAGTGGAAGTGATAAACTTCCAAGTCTGCCATGGGATCCGAGAGTTCATTTTGTTAGTAGATTATTTCACTTTATGATGACCCAGGTTGCACCAGAGAGCCACATACTCCACCTTGGGTTGGTGTTGAGTGGGTTGGTAGGTACCTGTCCTATGGAGCAAGACAATTCCTCCCTCTTGATCATCATGTTCAAGCATGGAGATGATTGGGAAAGTACTACTTCCACAAAGATTCTCTTACAGATGCAGCTTCTAGATAACAGGTCCAATTGCCACAGGTATTTTAGCTTGAGGATCCGGGAGTGGGGAATCCAATATGTATACAGGGAGCAGACAATTATGGTCGGAGGAGTGTAGCTCCAACATGGTGATATTTGACATAGACTAGCATGGGACTCGAGGATTGCAAGATTGAGAATTTCATTGACTGACATGGGCGAGTGGACCTTTGCAGGGGAAAGTTGTTTTGACTTTCCAGTGGGATTCAATGTTGAGGATAACACATCACTTGAGGGAATTTCATGGGGGTATTACAGTACATCACTATGGAAGCAACATGGGAAGTTGATGGAGATCATGTGGGTCTTGATATGGATCCAGAGGATGGAATCATTCTGGGATGAGGCCGTGTGTCATGAGCAACAAACTCCTGGTATTGATATGAGTCAAGATCATGATTCACAGGGTATTACAGTTCACATCCTGATATGGGACCCAGGGGGAAGAGTGCATGATAGTTAATCCTTGGATGGGTTCTACTATGTGTCCTACAGGTGGAAATGGGATCCTGGTATTATACTTGGAGGAATTCGGTTATTGCTTGAGGACAAGCAATATTCTAGCATGGAGGACTATAATGTCCCCACTTTGGGACATCATTACATTTTAGGGTGTTATGATGACCAGAGCATCCAGATGGATGTTATAGTGAGTACAATGACTATTGAGGGATATTTTGGGGTTTGGATTTCATCTCTCATCCTATTTCATCATTATGATCCATTCCGCATAGGTTGGCATTGGTTTCATTGCATTCTGACGATTTCCATGATTTTGAGTATTTTGAGCTATAGGTTAATTAAATTCACTGAAGAGGTCATTTTGGGCACAATACTTGGAGGAACCTCTCAGTGTAATAGCTCATTGGAATCAATAGGAACAACACTACAAAATAGGATGATGAAAAGTGACTTTCAGTGACCAGGGAAGCCATAAGGAGAGATAATGTGTTTTTCAGAGGTAAAAAGGTTAATTAATTAATTAATTAATTAATTAATAGTTAATAAAGTAAAAGTCACTTTGGAGGGACAAGGTGAGAAATAAGTATAAAAGAGAGGCAAGGGTCTCTATTCTCTCATTCATGTATGATTATCATTTTGATATCTGGCTTGTAGCTAGTGAGCCCATGCCTTGGGGGTTTTGAGGGTTTTGACTTAACAAACCCTAGAGGACAATTCAATGGTGAAAGATTCCACCTAGCTTGTTCGAAGCTTGGTCTCAGGGATGAAATACTCCCCCACACCATTCTTCTTCATATCTACTCATTTCCATGAGGGTTCTACATCAGCCACAGGTACACAAGGAGAGAGGGCGCAACATTGGGGGGTTTCCAACAAGGGGGGTGCAATTGTGGAACTAGAACCATTCGTTTTGGATGAGGAGAAGAGATTTCGTGAATTCCAGTTATTGGGTTTTCTTTGCAGGTGCCATAACTCCATTCTTGGTCTCCTCCGGAGTTATTTTAGTGGAGGTTTGATTTACATTGAGAGTGGGATGATTTCCCCAAGAGGAGGGCTCACCATTCTTTGGAGTAGGGTTAGATCCAAGAGTCCAATAGGGATTTTGGAGATTTGGGCACTTGGGTTTTCCTTGCAGGATACCGATCTATCATTTCAGTGGGTTTTGGGAGTGTTTGGAGGCCTCTAGGAGAGAGGCCAAATTATTGGTCTTCATTCATCCAGGAGGGCGCAAGCCAAATTAGGGTTTTGTGCATTCAGTCATTCAGAACTTCATTATTCATCCTGAGACTTCACCAGGGGTTCGACATTGAACCGATCTACAATTTGGCATATTCATCAGAGTGTTTGGTGGTATTTGGTAGTAGGGCCAAATTGTTGAGGGTATCCAGTCTTCCAGCAGAGCGTGACCTATCCAGTTGGGAGTTTGACACTTCATACGACCCATATCTATTCTTGTATTAGTCTTCATTTTGTATTCAAACTTTGGAGGCTTTCGTTCTTCTTTCCTAGAGTATTTTGTAGTAGCTCTTATTATGTTTATTGGATCCATCTATTGATCATTCCAGATCTGCATCATTCTTGTATCAAGTTCTTGCTCATTTTATTAATAAAGGTTAGATCTTTTCTATTGGTTCCATATCTGGTGTATCTTGTATTTCCATTGATTATATCTTCAAACTTATGTGTGATAACTGAATATAAACCCTAAGGCCAAACTTAATAAGTCAACCTGCAAGTAAACACCCAAACATAAGTAAATCATCAAAGTGTTTGACGAAATTCCACAACTAGAAAGAATTAAAATTCATGCAAAACGTGGTGTTCTTGGCATCCTGGCTTGGGAACATTGCAAAGATACACTCAAGAATTTAGAAGAAGAGCTTTGATTTTGGGTATAGATTTATCTTCTCATGAAACTTTACTCAAATATATTGGAGGATTGCATAGCTATTTGAGGCACACAATACTTATGCTTAACCCTACAAGTCCTGATGATTTTTGTGTACATGCAACTCATTTGGAAGCAAGTGCAAGGAATGAACCTCAAGAGGGAAGCAAGAAGCCTTCTGTGAAAGGAGACGAGGGAAAGAGGAAATTCAAAGGAAATGGAAGAAATAATGTTTCAGTCAAGAAAGAGGGAGAAAAAATCTCATGAAAACACTATTCAAAGGATGGCCATGATGAATACCATTGTTGGAAACTTCATCCTGAAATGAAACCCAAAAAGTTCAGCCATAAGGGAAAACCAAAGTCTACTACAACTACACAACATGATCTAGGTTCTGATTTGGGTGATGAAACAAAGATTACAGCCATGGGTTTTCAAGGTAAGGATTCTATTGCAAGTATTATTTCTTCAAGTAGTAATAACCTCAATGAAACTCAACATGAAAAATAAAGAATAGAGCTTTTCCACATAAGTGTTATTTCAAAACATACCAAGATAGATACTCTTTTTGATACTGGATCTCAAACAAACCTCATATCTGAAGACACTATCAAGAAATTAAATTTGGAAACTACTCCACATCCTAAACCATACCCTCTAGCATGGATATGTGACAATGCAAAATTACATGTGACAAGAAGGTGTAAACTTAGATTTTCCATCACTGCAAACTTTATAGATGAGGTAGAGCTTGATGTTATTCCATTGGATATATGTGGTACTGTGTTGGGAAGCCCATATTTATATGATAGGAGAGCCATCTTTCATCGTCATGAGAACAAGTATCATTTGTTTAAAAATGGAGTTGAGTACATTGTTAGAGCACA
>ML861506.1:0-24105 GCA_009831015.1 Picea engelmannii | reverse complement strand
AGACTTCACTCGCCTATGCACCCTGCATGATTGGATGAGCCTCTGTTGTCTACCTGGAATTGGTATCTGAAGGGGTCGGGCTGTTGTGTTGACCATCTGAGAACAGTGAGTGGGCTCTAGGAGAACGTGGTGAGTTGGAGGGACTTTGAGAAAATATCCCAGGAAGACTAAGAAGGGAGTCGGCCATAAGATTTTTTACCATCTAATAGCTTCTTTGGCATCTTTGGGTGCGTTGAGTTGTGGCATGGAAGTTGGTCGTTTCCTCCTCCTAGTCATCTAGCATTTTTCGAAGAGAGCTTGAGACCGAACAATCCTAGCCTTCTGGGCTGACTAAATGGGCACCAGTTTCTTTGACTCGATGACCTCCCCTCCCCAGACGGGTTATAGCATGCATGCATCTGGGCATTGTAGGAACTAGGAGCGACCTGTGGAGAAGCTTAGGAGAAGGCCACACCACCCTACTGAGTTGGTAGCTGCCACTGCAAGACTTAATCAGGAGCAGGGTCAAACTGACAGAGTTGGCAAGAGAAGACCATCGAGCGGAGCTATGTGCATCAAGAGGAATTCCATCGAGCAAAAGCGTAAGCCAAGGTCTGTACCATATGAGCCAAAAGTGGAGGTTCCCCGGGTGAAAAAGGAAAGAGCTATGGGAAATCAATCCCACACCATCTGCAAAGCCAAACCCGATGCCATCATACCTCGTCACACCTGAAACATGACTCTAATGGCTAACAAAGTTAATGCTCTAGTCCTCGAGCACTTGACAAAGTCAATTCACATGGAGTGTGGGAGGAGCGGGAACCATGTGGCAATTCAAACGCTGGAGGTGACGTGAGTGGAGGCCAAGTATACCGTGCAAGCATCCACATCCGTGCCAAATTATATTTATTATTAATTTTTTTTGGACTTCCCAATTCCATATGGTTGTTAAAAAGACCTTGTTTGACCATTCAACAAAAAGATTTTTTTCGAAAGGACTTTGCTTAAATGTTCAAATCTGCCTATTTAACAATATTTTTTACAGAATTTCAGGTAAATGTCCCCAACTTAGAACATTTAGACTATTTTTTTTTTTTTAAATACTAGTTTATTGTCAATTATACTGCTATTTTATCACCTTTTCATTTAAAAAAAAATGCTGATTGATTGATTAGGTAGCCTTCAACTTGAAATTAAAAATTAATAATAACTCTTCAAATTTGATCATTGCATCACACTGTATTGGGTAACATTGGTCACCGCAGCCTTCGCGCCCATAATGTATATTCCTTCCTGGCGAGTACGGAGTGAGCTCTCCGGTACGTGAGCTCTGAGGGCATTAGCGCTGTCCTAATCTCGCTACAACTTTGATCGACCAGGCCAATCCAGTCACTGGCCGATTCGATTCTCTGAAAGCGTAAAGCTGGTCCAAAGCAAAGTACGCTCACCGTCGTGTCTTATATTTCTCAGTAACAGGAAAAGAGCGGCAATGACAAGACATGTACGCATTCAACTAAACTTTAGGAAGTTAATTCTGAATGTATAATTTTTTATTGCTTAAATTGTAATTTTAAATATATATAAATGAAAATTGGAAAAAACCCTCAATGTACCCAAATTGGAAATCTCAAAACCCTCAATATATATACAACTCCATCAACTTTTTGAAATTCTAACTTATTTTTAAACAGAAATCCCACTACACCAGCTATTCCCTCCCTATCAGTCTTTCTCTTTAGGGAAATAAATCTCGAAGACCTAGCCCTTGCTGGAAGGTGCGAGATCAAGAGGTGCCGGAGCAGGGTAAATTCGACCACCTTCGAAGTGATTTCACCGGTCTTTTTCGCCACGTATAATGGACAAATTGAGCCACACATTGGGCCAGTTCACTACTCCAAAAGCACATTTGAAAGGGTTCACAGCCGCTTTTATTATTACTAAACAAAACTATTAGAAAACCAGATTTTTAAACAAAACTATTAGAAAACACAGGCAGAAAAGTTTCAAAAAGTCTAGCTACTGCTTAAAAAACGAATAGCATGAAGAAAACGATCGAGGGTACTGCGGGGTTAGTGAAAATCTGCATTCACTGAGAGTGGTTTCCGGTTTGGGAATAGGGTTAGATTGTGGTAAGTGTAAGCTTAAGGGGTCAGGGTTCTCTTCTTTCTCGATTTTCAACTGTTAAGTTTGCTCCTGAGTTAGTCTATTCCATTATTTTTAACTAACTCAATTTTTACTTTTGAAATTCTTTTAATTTTGTTCATATTACAATATATTTAATTTTGTTTATGTTACAATATATTTATTAGACTTATATTGTATTAACATTATTTATATGTTTTTTTCAGGATTTTGGTTATTAATATTATTAAAATGTAATTTTAGAGTTTGTTTTAAATTTAGATTTTAATATGAGATCTTTTTATTTATAGATTTTATTACTAAAAATTATGGAAATATATATATCCTACTCTTTTAATTTTAAATATAATATAAAATAAAACACATTTTTTAACCATTAAATCAACTCATATTATATATAACATTTTATTTTATTTTATTCTTATATTTAATTTTTACTAATATTATGACTAATTTTTAAAATTGATATATAAACATCATAATATCTTTATCATATTGCGATATAGAATATCTCACACTCCCATTACCTAAACTTGCACTACCCATTTTCGATACTTAGGTCAATGGCAAGCGGTTTCAACTGTGTTCGTGTGAATTTCTACTGATCTCCAATGGTGACAAATGTCAAGCGGAAATCAAGATCCTTCCTTAATGGGGAGCATCATCCACTTTGCTTACACAAGTGGATTTCAAGCTCCTTCGTTAGTGGAGAGCATCCACTTTCCTTACACGTAGATTGAGGTTTTCTCCAACTGACTTAGAAAGGGGCTTCGGTCTTGTCTCTACTTCTTTGGGCGGTGTGAAGTTGAAAGAGGAGTGAATAAGTTGAAAGTTTTAATTTTTATTATTTTTAAGATAGAGTGCATTATTTTTATTTTTATTTTTTAAATTTAAATACTTTAAAATATTTAGGAAATAAAATTTTATAAATAATTTTTTTATTATTAAATAAAATAATTTTTTTTATAAATGTTTTATCAAATTTTAAAAAATATAAATTTATTTGCTTATTAACTTCAAATCCATGATTTCATGGAAATTCGAAAATGTCAAAAAAATTGATGTTCATGTTGAGTGCCTACTTAATATATTTTTAACAGCATTCTAATTTATTAAAATCGAAATCTGTTTCTAGCATAGGTTGATTACAGATTTCAAAGAAATTATTGTCATCCTTATTATCTTTTTACATGTTATTATGTATTTTATTCTGGTTAGTATGTATTTTAGTACTATTTTAAGAATAAGTTTAAATATTTTAATTTTAATTTTTTATTTTTTATATAATTATTATTGAAATTAGAGAATGTAATTGTTGGTGAAATTATTCAAATTATAATGTATAAACAAATTCAATTTTCTAGAAAATTTCTAATACTTTTATTTTACAATTTCAATTATAGATATCTATAATTCCAAACATTTTTCTAAATTTAAAACCATATTTTGGACAAAACTATTTTTAAACAAAAAATGATGATAAAACACTAGCTAAGAAGAATTTTAAAATGTATAACATTTTAAGGTAAGTTGTAAAAAATATTTTTATTGCAGCACAAGCCAGGCCTTTTAATATATTAAAATAGAAATGTGTAGCTAGTGGGATAGACTACTTGAATTTGATGTCATCTAATTTATTTTGGCTTGGTATTAAATGTTGATTAAGTTTGTATAATTGGAGTATCTTAAAGTTAAGTTCATTTATACATTCATAAATGTAATTTAGACAACAAAAAATTGCTATTTTGTTCACATTTATATTACTGAATTGTGACAAAAAAATTAAAACATAAAACATTTAGACAATGTCAAATAACTAATTTCTACATATTTGTTTTTGAGAAGAAGAAACTTTAGTCCTGAGTACTGTCTAACAAAGTTTCTGGACAATTTCAGAGATATGCTAACATGTTTTATATAGAGTAGGCAAAACATGTAGCAAACTGACCACAAAAATGGGTCTAAATCCTACCAGATTTTCAAAAGTAACCTGAGTTTAGCACGATCAAAATTCCATGCATTTCAGTACCTTATCCCAGTGATTTTACCCAATTTTAAATCGAAAAAAAAATTGCTCAGAAGTTAGCTTACTCGATTATATATTGGATGTTAACAATACTTACCTTTTGTAATGTTTGACACTAAGCAGGTCACTCAGTATTCCTTGAATAAATAAAAGAGACAGTCTTTCCGTTCCGCATTGCATTTCCCACCGTGTAGGTAGTTTTTATCATCCATCTTCTATCAGCATTATAGATCATCTATTCTCTGTTAGCATTACAGAAAATAAACAGGATGATATGCATCTCATGATTTTAATAAACTGTTTTCAAATCAGTCCTTCCTGCATCACCAACTTAAAGCGTTTATTTTATATTGTTTGTCCGTGACGCTTTCGGGCCACATCACCGCCAAAGACGCATACTTTTGACTGAAGCGGCCAGAGGACGACAAATCTCTTTCCCACTGCACACATATCTAAATTGATGCCTAGTCGTAAAAGATGCCCAGGCAAGTTCACAGCATCTTCCGAGGCACATAGCGATGTCGGTTTGTCGGTGCCTCCATCCTTCCATTCGTACTCATAAACGCATACATCATGCATCCGGCCGGGAGAATGTCTTTTCGGTGGCTAACTTCTCCAAGGATGCATGAGGGTTTATAGAAAGAAATAAATAATGGCAAAGGGTGCCTGGACTTCCATTTCCACTTGCATAACATACATTTTCTTCATGTGAATTGGCCCAAGATACAGGTCATATCCAGCTCGAGTAATAAATCACTTCACATGTCAAGACTCACAATATAGGATACATTTTATTTTTTGGTATTTTCGGGTCCTTGATCATAAGAAGCCTGGCCCTTTTTTATCAGGACGTTCAGCTGGGGTTGGTAAGTTATATTGTCGTTTGCTTCCTTTGAACTACATTTAAATTTTTGGTTTCTTTTAACAGAAGCTAAGGTTCTGTTTCTTTGCAGGCGAAAAGGATCGACGTCTTTTTATTGTTTATTATTTTTACAATATTAGATCTCTGGCGAAGTTTTGCGAATCGAAAGAAGTCTGGCCAGATTTTACTGAAGAATCCGTGCCTTCTACCGTGATTCTTTTGCTTCTGAATTTTTATAGGTTGAGACAATAATTAGGGTACAGATTTAGCTGCAATGGCCCCGATGTCTTTGCCTCCGGGGTTTAGGTTTCATCCCACGGACGAGGAACTAGTAGCTTATTATTTGAAAAGGAAAGTTCATTGTTGGAAGATAGAGCTCGACATTATTCCTGAGGTTGATATCTACAAGTGTGAGCCATGGGACTTGCATGGTAGGTTACATGATCTTTGTTGTTAATAGTGAATTTCGTGTAGCAATTTGAAGCCTGTTGGTATCTGAATCTAAAGACATTAAGATTGCTGAGTATTTCTTCAAAAACTTCAAATTACTGTTATATAATCGTCTAAAAAACACTATCATGCTCTCACAGTCTTAAAATTTCAGCTTAAATGTTTGTGCTGAAATTTCTCGTGGCATGCAGAGAAATCCTTTATGCCTGGTAGAGATCTGGAGTGGTATTTTTTTAGCGCTAGGGACAGAAAGTACCCAAACGGCTCAAGAACAAACCGAGCCACTGAAGCTGGCTACTGGAAGGCTACGGGAAAAGATCGTAAGGTTAGCTCTCATATGCGTCAGATTGGAATGAAAAAAACTCTTGTATTTTACAGAGGCCGTGCACCTCATGGCTCTCGAACAGACTGGGTTATGCACGAATATCGTCTGGATGAGAAGGAATGCGAAGCCTCGGCTTCATTGCAGGTACCTCGAATTTCTGGTAACTGGTGTCTTCTGCTTTCCGTCATGGCGCCTAGAAATTAGTTATGTTCTTTAAACTATTGAACTGTGCATGTGAGAAGCACGTAAACTATTTATCAGACCTCAGAATGAATCTACGCTAGTGTAATCTTTTGACCGGATATTTTGAACCGCGCAAGTTACTATAGCGTATATCATACTTTTGGTTACTGATAATCTTAAATGCGAAGCACAAAAATCCTGAACATGGTTTTACTTGGATAGTTGTATTATTTCGTTTTCTCAAGCATATCGATTTATAGGTAGTGTGGTTACAAGTTCTGAATAGTTTTGATTGGATATAAAATCTACAGGAGGCTTATGCTTTATGTCGAGTGTTCAAAAAAAGCGGACCAGGGCCAAAGATGGGAGAACAATACGGCGCACCAGTTGATAATGATTTCTCATGTGCCATGGGTAATTTGTTTAATAAAAATATGCTTTCGTCTGTGAAAGAGCAGTCTGAAGAGAAGCCATCGCCAGTATCACAGCAGCAGGTCGATCCAACCAACTCCAGAGAAATATCTTCCGAAATTATAAACGACATGAACGGGGATGATGCAATGCACAAAAAAAGTTTACAATTACTTCGTTATGGTAATGCTAACTGCAGTTTGGCATCACCCAATGAGTTCACAAAGCATCCCAAGGTTTAAGAACAATCTTCACCTTAGTAAACTCTGCTTAACACTTTTTTCTTTGGTTTCTTTTTAATGTGTTTCGTCCGTGTGTATTCAATCTTGTTTATGGGTTTTGCAGGTTGAGCCTAATGAGTCTTCATGCCCATCTTTCGAGGTTGATTATTTTCCTAAAAACTGTCTAAACCTTTCTGAGTCGAGAATGCCCACCCAGTATTTACTTGGCGAGCAAATTCATTTATCTGTCGAAGAAGCAGAGATATTAGAACAGATTTATCAAGATGTGAAGACATGTCAGGGGATTACTTATATAAGCCAATTTATTAACAGTGATTTTGAAGAGTTACAGAATAGTGAAGATTATATACATCTTGATGATTTCGTCTCTAGGTGTAACATAGAAAAGGATCACTAAAAAAACAGATGCTCCAACAGACAAGAACAGATCGGTGTATTCATTTAATAACTTTGTTTCATGGGACTCTAATTCAGAGAGTTTCTATGATCGGCCAGAATAGCTTCTCATCTTTAGTCGTTTTCTGAGGTAGAATTCAAACCAGGAAAATTTGGCATGCATATTAACTTAATTCTCTGCATGGTACAATATTGAAGGCAAAAGCAGGGTCCAACTCATCATTTAGTGTGGCGTGTACATTATTAGTGTAAGGTGTATGTCAGACTGATTTCACTGATATTAAGATACAATTCAGTGTATCACATCAATTTGTCTTCATGTACAGACAGCATAAAGACAGTGTATGGGAGGCTTCTAAAGAGGAGGTATGTTCTCTAAAAAAATTTCCTTTGAACATGATAAATGAACATATTTTTATTTTATCCTTGTCTGGGTCCTCATTATAAGCTTGCCTGCAATCCAAGTAGGCATATAGATTAGATTTGATACTGTCCTGGAAACATTTTTACTGTCAATATAGATTGGGCGAAAATCTTTGGAAAACTTGTAATGTTCTGTTCGTTAACTTCATTTCCTTTCATTGACCCATTCATTCTGGTTACAGGCCGTATGCTTCAGTTTACCATCGGCTTCCTCCCANGAAACATTTTTACTGTCAATATAGATTGGGCGAAAATCTTTGGAAAACTTGTAATGTTCTGTTCGTTAACTTCATTTCCTTTCATTGACCCATTCATTCTGGTTACAGGCCGTATGCTTCAGTTTACCATCGGCTTCCTCCCAACAATAATTGGAACGTGATTTCTCTGTATCAGAAAATAAAACCCAGCCGTTCAATATTCCGGATGGCGGTGGAGGATTAACCGGAGGAGGATGATGTAGACAATCATCGATCAGATGACTTTTGGGGTAGTCTGAGTTTTGCAGATTAATGTTTTATGCATTTCAGATTCTTATCTTATGAATTTTGTCTCATTTTAAACCAAATCAGATGTTCAAAAAATCGATCCAGATTTACCAGAAATTCTAGATTTGCCCAAAATTGAAAAACGGGCCGCCTAAAAACCTACCAAAAAAATAAGAAAAAATTACTCCATAGTTAACCCACTCCGTAAGTAAATGAATTGTCTAAGCAAACAACATTTCGCAGCTTCCAATGACAGCATCTATTTACTGAGATACTATTTAGATAGGGCCATGTTACCCAAGGTCTGTCCAGCATGGAGAAGGATATTTGTACGTAACTTCGATTTTGTATGACAAAGTTCAAAACAGGGACTCCGATACCGCAAATATTTTTTCCTATCAGACCAGGTTTATCCCTCATGGAAAATGGTATTTATGCTTATCTTTGACGTTTATAACAATTCTTTTTCAAAGAAGGTTTAATCAATACCATAAAATCATTTTTATATATAACTTAAAATAATATTTATATAACTTTCATCTAAACATATCTGTTATGAGTGATAACTGTATATTTATGTGTTATATAATAACAATAGTGGGTTGTTATTAAGATTAGAAATCTAAACATATCTGTTATGAGTGATAACTGTATATTTATGTGTTATATAATAACAATAGTGGGTTGTTATTAAGATTAGAAAAAATAATATATAAGTGTTTTCTTATATACTTATATTATATCATAACAATAATATAAACTATATTAAAATACCTTGACATGATTTATTATAGTCTTGTGAGATGATTTACTATATGGATAAACAAGGTTAAGTGGCAGTGCAGTGCATGTCAAGGAGGTTAAAAAGCAAATTGTGGAAAATGGGGTCGAATTGTAAATGAAATTAAGTGTTTGGTGCAGTGTTGTGCAAATTGTATATCACAGAAGATAGGGCAAAAGTAAATGACATTTGAAAGTATATAACAAAGTAAAAAATTTGTTGACAGTGCAAGATTAAATTTGGAAATTCAAATGCATTTTCGATATGGACAGGTGAAAGATAAAAATATATGATGACATAAAATTAATAGGAGAAGTAATATAAAAATTTAAATGCATTTGTGAACATGGGGTATATGTAAATGACACTTGCATTGTTAAAACCCATTTATTTTGAAATATATAAAAAAAGAAAAGTGTGTAACATACAAAACAATAGATGCATTTGCCATACAAAGTGCTGAAGGATAAGAAAAAAAGTCTAACATATTAAAAAACAAATGCATTTGTTATACATAAAGCGGAAAGATAAGAATAGAGTATGTAACATATAAAAATTTAAATGCATTTTTTTTTTAAGTATGTGAAAAAATGAAAGTTTGTTACATAGTACCACAAATTTTGAAATATACCAAAAAATTGAAGTCTGTTACATATAAATCGGAATTTCAATGCGTTTTTTATGTAGCTTGGGATTGGGGCTCGCGCGGACTATTAATTAAATATGTGCAAGAAACAGGACTGTGAAAAGAAGATAGAGTGCAATAGCTGTAAAAGAAACTAAATGGAAAGGTATAAGTGTTTGCCTATACATTTGTATTTAAGAATGTGGAATAACCGGGCTGAGAAACAAAGAAAAATGCGATGTCTGAACTTACAGTGAGGGTACATATGAGTGCTTTGGCTATTTGCTTGGAGCTGTCATTTCATTGATGTCGACGACAATTGCGGTTTGAAGGATGTTCTCCATGGCTGTTGGAGTGTCGGGAACTGACTGTTGTCTTTCGTTGGAGGCCTGTTTCAATTGCCTTTCGACCCATTCTTCAATGTAGCTTCTCATTGGGGCAACGTTGATCTCATTCTGAATTTTGATGTTGAAAACTTCGTTTTCTAATTCCTGGAAGTCGACAGAAAGATTAGAGAGAGCCTGATGAATTTCCTCATTCTGTACTGCATATTTGACTAGCCAGTCATGGACGTGAGCTTGCTCAAATTGAAGGATGCTGTAAAAATTTTCAAGAGACAAGGTATTCAACATAGAAACCTGTTTATCGAACTCTTGCTTGATTAAGGGCAAGGAGTTTGTGATTAAGAGGGGGTCTTGGAAGTCGTTGGTTTTCCTTGCCAAGTTTATATTTGATAGTTTTTTGAATAATTCATCTTTCTTTGCTATGGCTTGTTCACATGACTGAACAATGAGACGTAGGTCCTTTAATTTTTTTTTTCAACATACATTCAATTGGACGATCCGGTTTTNATTCTTGCCAAAAGGGATGACTGTTTTTAAAAAGAAATTTTCTTCATCTTTTAATTCAACTTGCAAAAGATCGATCAAGCTATGTGCCTTGGTCCCAAGGGAAGCGATGGTTTGTGATATTTTCCACGCCTAGGTAACCAGTTCCATTCATTTTTTTATATTGTTTTCCACATATTCTTTACAGGATGCGAGCAGGGTGGAGGATGCTTTTACATTGGGTGCAGGGGTGCCGAGCATGGCTATTTCCAAAGGATGGAAAAGCAATGGCATAGGAATGAAAGTGTCTTCCAATTCCTTGACTCGGTCCTTCAGTTTGGCATTCTGGGTCTCGATGCATCCAATGGAATCATGAAGTGCTTCTCCGGTCGTGGTGTGAAGTTGACAAATTTGGGACGACCGCATGTTGGCAATGTCAACCTCTGAACGACATTTTTCTTTGATATTTATAACATTTTTTTCTTCTCAAATATCAATATTTTGTTCCAGCTATCAAAAACAACACTCTTGAACACAGAGGATTCATCTTCGTCAAAATTTTGGGTAACAGACATGTCCATTGGATGGCTATGGTGGATGTCGTATTGGGGATGATCAAGGAAGGGGAAGATGGCATCCAGATCAATGTCAACTTCCATGTTCTCACTCTGAATTTCCAGCTCTTCTGCCTGACCCACATTTTTTTTCTCTTCTTCTCTACTAGAAGCTTGTGAGAACTATCAATTTTATAGTGAGGAGTGTCGTTATCTCCTCCTTCATTTGAAGAAATTTGGGTTTCTTTGTTGCTGTGATGGGCCGTTGGAGCGATGATCCGAGATGTCGTGCTTTTTGGAGTGGTATTTGCAGATTGAACAATCTTGTCACTGGGGCCTTTCCCCTGTTGTGTGTACAATTTAGTGCAACTTTGCACTATCTCTACATCGTCAGTATTAAAGGAAGGACCATCACTGTCTCTGTTTTTGGGTAGGTGTTTATTTACAAAACAATCACTAAGGCCAAGTGATTGTAAATGTTATCTAAAAATATCATGGGGGAAAATCCTCTTATGTCTTCAGCATATCTGAGGTTGAAGATGCTAAAATGTGCTGCAAAATCGTCAATTTTGTTGACGTTTTTCAAGACGAACTCCCCTATTTTCCAAGGAAGAGGAATGAGTTGTTTTTTTTTCTTCCTTTGGAACAGATGGAACCAGTAGCTGTATTGACATGCTACTTCTGCAATAAAAATTTAGTCTGTAACGTGAAATGGAAGGAGAGCAGGTTGTTCCATGGAGCCAAAAATTCTTATGACAGTGTAGTTTTCCAAATGTTTGAGTGTCCCCTTATTATGCAAAAAAATAGTTGCCTATTCAGATATGCGGGGAGCATTTTCTCCTAACAACAAAACTTTGAAAACAGACAAGAATCCATTAAAAACCTCATAAAAACAGTGGGAATCCTTGTGCTTCCACAAGGCCTGGTACCAAAACGTTACTGCGTGGCATTCACAGTTGACTTTTTTGGGCAGAGACAGTTGCAGAAATTGATAGGAAAGTGCTATTGCAAAAACTAAATAGGATGACATATGAAATTTATTTTTCATTTTGTAGCTTGACAATTGGGAAGAGATTTAATGGGAAATTAACCTGCCCCAATCAAAAAGGGCTTGTTCGTTCACTGTGAAATACAAAATATAAAGAGCCATGCGGGAAATAGTACGTGTGGACTCATGTCCCGTTATTCTTGTAAACAGCTAGGCAATTTCTCGAAATGGATTTCTAAAAGAACTAATCTCCATACTTGTAATATATTCAGGAACTAGATTCGGCCTTTCCAAAAAATGGGGCAAGAGGTCCAATCCGTTATTATGCTTTGCTAGGAATTGTTTGCAATCTTCTCCTTTGAATGTCAATGTTGGCTTGGGTAATTTGAGCATCTAGCGGAAGACCTGAGGTGACAAAGAAACAAAAGAGTCATCATGCAGTGGAATAATTCTTTGGTCTGTAATAAATTTATCGGCACACCAAGAGACCAGGTTCTTACAGTGAAAAACCTCAGGGACACAGCTTGCATGAGCAATCTTGGAGGTCCAAATTACTTGGTTCTCTGAGGTGGGGGTTGAGTAATAAGAAAATGCCCTGGACCAGTGGAAGATCTAGTCTTCACGCCTGAATGTGTTCACTGTATCTCCATAGAACTGTTGCCTAGTTGATTCCATAGGTTTATGAGAAGGTTGCTTTGCTGCAGATGATGGTTTAAATGAATTGTTAGAGTGAAGAATGAAACTTTTTGCTAAATCTTGGTTAAATGCTTCTAAATGGGAAAGTCCTCAAGCCTTTCGCTGATTAATGATAACCTGTATTGGTGGTGCATGATGAACTGTTAGTAGTAAAATTTATTTATTGCATATTTAAAAATGCGAACGTGGTGGGTACGACGAAGAGCAATTAAGGAATGGAGGTTTTGTGAATGTGCGAAGGGCATGCCATGTGAATGAGATTTCATGATTTTGAAATGAACACTCGCAAGGGATAATATAATCTGCCCACAAATTTTGTTTTAATGCGCATAAATACGAGATGTCCTCGAGCCTCTCTCCCATCAAAGACAATATATACGGTTTCTGCATGATGACTTGTTAGAATTAAATTCCTGTAATTGCATATTTAGAAACAAGATATGCATATATATATATATATATATATATATATATATATATATATATATATATAATGTTTTATTTTCTTTTATTATAGACAAGTGCGAAGGTGACGGAGAGGGTGGAGAGTAAGGAAAGAATGGAAAGCTCTGAAAAGAGGTTAGATGGTATTGAAAAAAGGGTTACGGGGATAGTCAGGACAGCCTAGTGTTGCACGATGAAATTTCATGTTTCGGAATTTTTGAGTGCAAAATGTGTAAAACGGAAGAGATCATGATGGGGTAGTTGAGTGACCGGTTTGTATATTTGTGGAATTATGCCAAAGTGGCTAAGTATGGAACAGGGAAATTGCTAATTGCATACCTGGAAATAAGATCTTATATATAATTTCCAACTGTTATTTTCAAAGGGGCGAAGATACACGAAATAACGATTACGAACTAAATATTTCTTCAACCTGCCAAATCGACGATTCGCCAAAGAAATTCAAACAAATGGAAAAGTATGAGAAGTAGACAGGCGGGCTTCAAAATGGGGTGACAATAGTTCCACTAAATATGCGAGGCCTCGATGGTTAAATTGTATTTATCGAAAGTTTTCAGTGCAAAAATGTGCAACACAAAAAAGGGCATGAGAGGTGGACCGTAATACGAAAACGCGTATGATCTAAGAACGGTTGCAATTTTGAATATCTGTCAATTTGTATATACTGGAGTTCCAAATGTTGTTTGGAGGTCACAAAAAAGTAGAATTGCAATGTTGACCCGACCAACGCGCAAGTCCGACTGTGAATTTGTATATGGTGGAACTCTGGGTGCCGGTTGTGGGACAGGGAACAGTACACGGTCAATTTAAAGAAAGGGGAAGCAGTCGTTGGAAACACAAACACGTTAATCCAAGAAGTTGTGGACCAACGCATTGTCGGGAAAAAAACAATTAAGTAACCACGAAGAGAAACTAGAGGGAATAAAAGAGTGAAAAAATAGAGAGGCGAAAGGCAGTTTTCGTAAGCACGAATTGGTTTCAAATTAGTGTCATATTTGCAAAACCATGATCTACTAATTGTCAACAAATGAGTTGTTGAAGATTACATTTTATTGCAACGTATGCCTGCAGCTATGTTGTTGATACATTATTCCATGATTGTAACATATCAACTTAACCACTAAAATTGCTTTTCTACTAATTGCTAGCAAATGCTTTGTGGAAGATTAGATTTTATTGGAACGTCTGCATGTAACTATGTTCTTCATACATTCTACCATCAATGCAACATATTAACTCAAGTATTAAACCCATTGCATTATGGGATGTTAGCATTAAAACTTAATAATTGCATGTCTACAAACAGGAACAACGATTTTGCTACAACATTGTATATTGGTATTAGTAAATAGAAGATCAAAGAAGTACGGGAGCACCAAACCATGCCAATTAGAACATGCGTTAAACCTAGAAAAGAGGCAACAATGGAGAGTGCAAGGCAATTTTTTTTTAATAGCAAATCCGTTTAAAATAAAAAAAATAAGAAAAACATCGAGTACTGTGCATCTATGCTTAGAAATTGGACCCAATTCTTCGGGCCGAAACATTGAAGGTATATGTGACAAACACAGGCACAGGTTCTGCAGTATGCAAGATTCTTGGAGTTTTCTCATCGATGAATCATCCTCTGCTAAAATTGATATTTTTCAGAAGCTTTTCCTCAGAAAGAAGACGAAAAATGGTCACAGGGAAAGTGAAATAGCCCGTAGCTGAAACTGCTTCTGCATAGTCCAAAAACATTCAACATCACATCTTGCACGTGCAATTGCAGAGGCTCAAATTAGTCCATTCTGGGCAGAAGGAGATGACTAGTAGGAAAATGCGTGGCAGGAGCGAGAGTTTTGGACCTGATGCTCGAAAATGTTAAACAATATTTTTTTGGCTTGAAATATATCTCTAGGAACATTAACATATCATTGATTTACACTGAAACTCTTCCACCCAGAACAAACTAATTTGGAACTCTGGAATTCCTACTTTAGCGGTGCAAATTGGTTGTTGCGTTCATCACCAGTTTCTTTTCTGAAACTCCTTTTGGTGTTGTCATGACTACGATCACCAAGCCGAGAAGGTTTGTTCATTATGGTTGATTTCAATTTGGGTGCAAGAGTGGGAAGATTCTATGCATTTCCATCATCCATTGTCGTATCATCGTCCATCAGATCATCTTCTTACGACTCAAAATTCATGGAATCAACTTCTGCAATAGCAATGACTGCAACTGGGCAAGTTCTCTGACCATCCAAGATTGCGATGGAATTCTTTGGCTTGAAATATATCTCTCAGTGTACCAAGGGACCATCTCGTTTTTTCCTACTGGGAGGAGGGAGATGAATAGTAACAATATGCCCTGGAATAGTGGAACCTCTGGCCATTATGCCCCAATGTGTTTACTATCTGTGGAGAGAACTGTTGCCAGAAGTTATTTAGAATTTGTGTTTGGTTGAGATGATGTTTGAAATGAAAATTGGGGAGGGATAATATAAGCCTCCGCAAATTATGGTTTAATGTGTATCAATGGAATATCTCCTCGAGCCTTTCGCTGATCAATGAAAATTTCTAGGGTTCGTGCGAAATGAGTTGTGACCATCACAGCTCACTAATTGCACAATTAGAAAAAAGTGTGAATGTGGTGGTGACGATGAAAAGAGATTAAGAATCGAAAATTTCTTAAAAGCACCAACCCGTCGGCGCACAAAAAAAATATTGCGTGGCCTTTGAAATGAATACTTGGAAAGGGTAACATGCTTCTAGGAAAATCTTAGTTTAATTCATACTAATGACAAATCTTCTCCAGACTTTCAGAATTTAATGATAGTTTTAACAATTGTTGCAGGATGGCTATTAGCATTAAAGCTTAATTATTACGTATCTTGAAACAAGCACGAAGGAAACAACAATGGCAAAACCGATTCCAAGAAATACCAAAGTATGAAAAGCGGTCAGGCGAAGATAAACCCAGGGCATGTGAACGACCGATGGTTCTCGGCCTGGCGGGCTGAAAATTGAGCTGAGATTTTATACAGCATATGTGGATTCGTCATTCCATACTTAGGCAGTTTTTGGATCGCGGGTTGGCGTGCCTAAAATAGAGTCTCTATTGTTTCTTCTCCTACAAATAGCACCATGACTTCCACAATATACAAATTTATTGGTGGACTCGAGATGGTTGGTTGAACATTGCACTTTTATTGTCCCGTAGTGATCTCATATGAATTTCAAATTTAGCATTTATTTTTGATCGAGGAATCTGGGGTTAGGGAGATGGAAATTGGGTATCTATTGTTCCGCACTTTACAAACACATTTTTCTAGAACATATGCAGATCCCTCATTCGATACTTCGACACTTTTTGGATCACGGGTTCAGGACCTGGTAGACTTTAATTAAGTATGCATTGTTTTGTGTCCCACAACTACCACCTAGACTTCCGCGATATACAAATTGACACACAGACTTGTGGACATAGGCTCTAAATAAAGTATGGAATGAGATTTTATATAGAAAATGTAGAGATCCCGTATGAATTCCATATTTAACGAATTTTTTTTTCGGGAGCTCTGAGGCTGGCAGACTGAAAATTGGGCATCTATTGTTCCGCGCTGTACAAAAACATTGTTCTAGAACATATGTGGATCCCTCATTCCATACTTGGGCACTTTTTGGATCGCGGGTTCACGTCCTGGCAGGCTGAAAATTAAGTATTTATTGTTTTGTGTCCTACAAATAGCACCTAGACTTCTGCGATATACAATTTGACACATGAATTTGTGGACATTGTCTCTATATAAACTATGGAATGAGATTTTATACAGCATATGCGGATCCCTCTTTCCATACCTAGGAAGTTTTTGGTTTGTGGCCTGGCGGGCAGACAATAGAGTCTCCATTGTCCTGTCTCCTACAAATAGCACCCAGACTTCCACGATATACAAGTGGATGGGTGGACTCGGGCTGGTTGGCTAACCATTGTAGTTTTATTGTCCCGTAGCGATCCGATATGGATTTCATATCTAGCGATTTTTTTTATTGGGTCTGTGGGGATCGCGGGATGAAAATTGGGCCTCTATTGTTTTGCGTTGTACAAACACCAAACACATCTCCATGATTTACAAATTGACAAACAGACCTGTGGGTTATATCGCTCAACAATGCACTTTTCATTGTTCCTTGTCCTCTGAATAGCCCTCAGAGTTCCACGATATACAAATTGACAGATGGACTTGAGGCCATTGTTTACAGATTCTAATCTTTATCAACTATCTAATATATCTAAAAACATGATTTTCAACACTAAATTATTAACAATAATTTTTGCTATTGCAAAATTTAATTAAACGAAAAAGTTTGTAAAATCTGGTCAGGCAACTGATATAAAAGATTTTCGAAAAATGAGCAATTCATAGCAAACATGTACTTTTAGAAAGTATGGAAAAGAGATATTATAGAGCATATGCGGATCCGTCGTTCCATACTTGGGCACTTTTTGGATCACGAGTTCTCAGCCCGGTGGACTGAAATTTGAACCTCTTTTATTCGGTGTCTTGCAAATACCACCCAGACTTCTGCGATATACAAATTGACAGGTGGACTTGTGGATTCCACGTTTGGCGGGTTCAAGATTGCAATTCTTTAGAAATGCTCATCCTATCTAACTTCATCTAAAAACATTATTTTCAGATACTAAAATATTAATATTAACTATTGTTATTGTACAAGTGAACTACATTAAATTATTAAAGGATGTTAAATCGTTTATTTAAAAAAAAAATGAAGGAAACACAAGATTTGTTTTGTAAATTTCTATCACCGCAAGCATAACAAGGACCGATTTGAAGTTTAAGGCCCTCTTGTTCATATGATATCACAATTGCACTCTGCACAACATATATTCGTTGATTTCAACTTATTCTAGGATATTAATTTTATTGAGTTCATCGAATACGAAAAAATTGTGAAAACAATGATCAATTTGAATTTTAAGAGCCTCTTGTTGTTATGATAGGATAGTTGCACTCCGCACACTATATATTCATTGATTTAAAATTATTTCACAACAATAGTTTGACCAAGTTCATCGATCAAGGAAATTTTCCAAAACAAGTCACATAGTACATTTGCATCACAATGCCATAGAAATTATCAGGCGGATCTACGTGCCACCTGGCGAAAAAAAATCAACTATATTGTTCCCTATCCTCCAAAGAAGAGTTGGAGTTCCACGGTATACAAATTGATAGACAAACCAGATAACCAAGAACCAACCATAGTTTAAACAACGCAGAAGAAAGTTCCCAGAAGGTTCCATTGAGCATAACGCATCGACCTTTGCACCAAACAATTTGATATACAAAGAAAAGACATTGGCACATTCCCTTTCTCTTGAAACGAACATTCATACGGATGTTGAAATTTTTTTACAAAGAGACATGAGGTATTTTCGTTTCCTCCCAAAGTTTGATTTAATTTTTTTTTTTTCCCTTCTTCAGCCAATATACAAAATTGCATTGCCCTCATTTAAGGTGAATTTTATCTATATTCAAAGTTGCCGCAACATATAGACACTGCTTTCCTATTTGTGTAAATATGTTTCATACGACAACTCTGCCAATTCAGGAAGCACATTTTGTAACAGAAGATGCCTAACTGAACACTGCACATTTGTGTTTCCCATGGTTCAGATAACACCATTGACGCAATGTCCATAAATATATGGACATTTTTCATCGCATCACAGACAATCAATCGTACCATCAATTATCAAAGCGGAAGCAGAAGCAACAGAATGGCATTCTGCACATACAGGCTCAAAGGAGGTCAAGTACACATTGCCTATAACTAAAATACCTTCAACCTGGCAACGTGAGCAAAGGGATTAATACATTAAACAATATAATACACAACTACATGCCCCCCTCCCCTATAAAACAAAAAAGAAAAAGTAAACAAGTGCATAAATTTGTTGAAGGTTATTTCTATAAGCAAAGTGAGGATGATTTTGTGGATGTATACGCACAACAATTGTAAAGCTAGCTAGTTTCTCCAGATCCTCTACTATATTTGCTCGCAACTCTGTTACAAACGTTGCCTGGGTTGTCTGAAAGATCCTTTCTCTAGCATCCTTCTTCTTTGTTATATTTTTGAACAACATAAGTGGAATCTGCCCTCTATGCAATTCTTGTTCCATTAACAAAAACAAATCTGAATACGTATTGAACAATTGTAGCTGCAACATGGAACAATGCAATATTTGTTTTACTTATCCCACATATATCTAGACACAAAAGTTAAGAACAAAACTGAATATGAAAAGCGGTACCATTGCCTTGTAGTTGTCCGACTGTCCATCCTTTATATGGAGAATGTGTTGCAACCCAAATTTTCTCGCCAATGTCACAGCAGCCCCAATCATTCTAATTGGGTAAATATCAGTGCTCTATGCAAGCTGCCTGGTAATCGAGTCCGGGAGGAAGTAATATTCTGAACAAATAGCAAGAATTTTTCCACAATACTTGTTTCATTGAGAAAAATAATTCGATCGCAATCACCATGGTCATATACTATTTTGGGCAATACATTAAAATTTGTAATGGATATCCCATTACACGACAATATCTTTTCTGCATGTAACTTTGTGGACAAGTTGTAGAGGAACAGTTAGTGTGACTGTCATCATGGCGTCCTTGTCTGTCATATCAGCACGCATAATGGATCTACTTTTGTTTTCCTTATCCAAGTAGGTGGTAAAGACAACCATTATGTCCCCGATGAATAGTTGTCCAGTTTGGCGGTTGTTCAAACCCTCTATTGACAGTACTTTGGATGTCACAGCTCTAGACCTGATGACATTTTTTTGAATAGGAAAACTAAAGTGAATGGTAGTGTGCTACAAGTACACAAATAGTATTGATGAATTATGGAGCCACAATTTCGCAACCTCACCTCTTGGTCTGTGGAACATGCATCATGTTCAGTGTTTCTCTTGTACTTGTTTATACTTCTTGTGAGTTGGAAACCATGTATTGAAAATGGCATCATTATATCTACCATGCCATAGATGAATATATAGCCCACAAAATTTGTTCAATAAACATAGTAAGATCACAGCATATGCATCTTTAACTTTGGCCTTGTCGGTTTGCTGATGTCTGGGATGACTGACTGCTCATGGCCATCTCACTAGTCCAACTTTTTCTGATGCAAGTATGTGCAGATGAACATCAGGAATAAACAAATATATGCATTGTATATTGTCCATCGGAAGGACCAAATAATCATAAAAATGTACGCATCTTAATTTTTTAACTGGACAAATGTTTAATAGTAAACAGGGAGTAACTGTAGGTCACCATGGCCAATGTGTATATCACGGACCCCCAAAAGCCAGGGGAGCAATCTTCAACCTGCCAACCTAGCAGCTGCAATCGACAAAGTGGGTAACTATGGAATAAGGTAGAAGCAGGACCACATATGTCAGTCCGTTAGTCCGCCAACCGATGCACGAGGGAATTTTTGGAAACCACACTAAGAAGATGAATTAGAAAGCAAAAGGGATAATAGAAAATGGAAAAAGTAGAAATAGGGGAGCACAGAAAGGCCCATTACTGCGAATTCATTGTTTTCAAGTATAATATTATATGCTCCCTCTCGGTTTGTATATTTAATTTATCGTCACACTTGTTATACCTTTTAGAAGATTGTACCACAGAACCCTCTGCTGCTGTACAAAAGAATTCATCTCCCTGTCCAAGCATCCTGTTTTTTCCAAGGCAGCAATGCTGAAGATGCAATCGAGACGAAGGCAAGTTAGTATGAAAACAGACATCTAAAAGAAAAATAAAAAAGGTTTATTTACCCGCCAAAGAGTCCTTCATCCTGTCCAACGATTATGTTTCTTTAAATGCAACAATGCAACACAAACATGATGGACATAAACTATCTTAGTATACAGGAAGGAATGTATGTAACCAAGATAACTTACCATGTAGGAAGGCACGCAACTAGTTTAACACATATATAGACCATAAATGAAATACAAAACAATGCAATATGAAACAATAGTACAATCATGCACCTTTCTATATCCTCTTCAGCCGATGCAGTCAAGACTCCCTCCTTTTCTCCATCTACTCTATTTGTTTCAGTGTGGGAACCCACAAAATTCAATGTACATCAATGGAAGCTGGTATTCACTGGATAACAAGCAATATGTAGATACAACAAAATTGACTCAACGAACAGTTTACAAAGGCACAAACATGAACCTTTTCTCTTCTCTACCCATGGGTGTAAACGTCTAGCTTTTTTTTCCCTGGCCAAAATATATTACAAGGCAGAAAATATCATGCAATTGCATGAATGCATCTAAACGATTTATGGTTTTCCCTAGGAATTCATCTAGATATGCCCTTTAACCATGTTCTTTATCCTCTACACAGACTGTTGTGCGCATGTTACAAGTTCTCAGTTTTCCATGGAAAACTACCTAGACATGCTTCCAGACATGAAAATATAATCTTGAAGAATCTTTGTTGCACATATCATATCTCAAGCACAACACAAATTGTATCATGCGCACACCAGTCTATGTAGAGGAGAAAGAAATGTCATGTCATATCCCCACATCTTACCATACATGCTCTATAAATGTAGGCTTCATACATATGCTTTATCCCAACAAAAAAACAACAGATATTGTAACTTCACATGTAATCCTCCAATAATTTTGTATGCAACTATTTTATTTCATGGCAGGACTCAAGCACTAGGAAAATCTCACACAAATACAGATAGCGGCCTTTGAAAAAATGGAAAATAGCACAACTGCAGATTGATTGGTGGGTGCAGGGTCTGAACACCGTAAAGCGCCTCAAAAAAACAATAACAATCCAAAAAAAAAAAAAGAAAAAAAAAATCTCCAACCACCGTCGCTGCACCCCAACCCTGCAAGGTTGAATCAAAGAAAAGAAACCAGCAAGGACCAAACCAGCGAGAAAGAACGAAGAGGTCGAACTACACCCCCAGGGCCCCAAAGTGAAAACCCCAGGCAAAGAAATAGAACCAACAACCCAGGAACTAGCAAACCAGCAAAATCTACCGACCCAGTGAACAACATATGTATCTCCAATGATTACCAAACTACAGCCGAAGCATAAAAGGAACCATAAACATACAAGGAACATGTGACTACAAATAAGAAAACATTCTTACTTGTAAACTGCAAACATTGAACAACAAACAAGGAATACAAAATGAAACTATGGCATCAAAACTTACTCCGAAACGATGAAATGCAAAAGCGCAGGTCAAATCGCGAGTGAAACAACAGAAAAAAACAATCGATAAACCACCGAAGAAGAACCACTCATCGAACTAGTAAACAATGTATGTAACTTCAACGATTATGAGGATGAAACATACAATGGAAGAACCCACCAAACTAGCATAGAAGAAGCAATCACCAAACCAGTAAACAATGTATATAGCTTCAATGGTAGAACAAGGATGAAACATACAATGGCTATTGAACTGGCAAATACTCCAAGAACTATATTTACATAAACATTTAAGACTCTCAAACTATCTAAGGACCTTGCGGTATGCAAGCATTTAAGTTGTCAGAGGTGTTGGAGAACGTCGCATCATGTAAACATTTACGTTGTCAGGCCTATTGAGGCATCTCGGAATAAGTGTCAATAAATTTCAAGAAATATACAAAGCTTGGATATGAAAACATTTCAATATGCTTAGTACATATCAAAACTGACAGATATATTCGGGTAGCAGAAAATGCTAATACAAACATTCAAACTAATGGTAGCATTAATCGACCTTCAAGCAATATACAGGAAAAATATATGATTAAAACATACTGTCTACTAGATTTTTTTTTGGATATGTTGTCATACACTGCATTGGGAATAGAGAAGCCGACAATAAGACCTCCAATCTCTTAGCCAATCAGATTAGTACATATATGTTACTTTTTAATATATAAAAATATATTCTTTTAATTCCATAGGTCCAACAATAGGTATTGTGAAAATATTTCCGGTCAAAGGACAAACTAATATGTAGTCAACGCTTTATCGATCACTATAGTCCCTCTATGCCTACGACAGGGACTAATAATATATATATGTGGAAGGAAAGTTTATTAAGTATTAATATTAAAGTAATTGAGAAAAATTATAAGTTATTATACATTTATTATATTATTGAAATGAATATATCTATGTGTGATGATGATGGTGGTGGCAGTGATGACCCTTCAAATTTTGTTTATTGGACTTTAAGAAAGGTAAAGAATTATTTGGTTTTCTCTAAAAGTTTGTTTCCATGCTTGAAAACCTTTAAGAAAGTGTTTTGAGATTACCATAATTTTCATAAGTGAAAAGGTTGGGAAGGTAGTATTGTAACAAATGTTTTGAAATTGTGATTTAATATGGGTGTACACTATGACAAAGTGTTTTTCATCTTCAACCATCTTAGTGTCATAAAGATGACAAATTATTTCGACCATGTTTTGGGAACTGTCCAACACCCTATTTCACTATGGAACTCATGAGAGTTTTTTCTTATTTAGTAATGTTGATTTCCATCTTTATGCTAGTCAAAACAGAGATATGATTTTTATTTTCTAGATTAGGGTTCATCACCCCCTTATACTAACTCAATATTCTTTTATCCTTTTATTCTTTATTAAACCATAATCTCTCCTTAAATTTAGATGTAATAATATTTTAATATTATTGCTATTTTCCATAATGACTTGGCATTTTTATGTCACCACGACTTGAGTCATAGGTTTTTCTGACTAGATTTTGAAGAAATATTAGGAAACATGTTCTCTTCCATGTTGTTTATCTTTTTCTTGCACATTAGGTACCTATTCGTAGTCATGCTATCAATGGGGGAAATAATTGCTTCCATGAGAAGGATATAATAAGGTGTATTGCCTTTAATTTTGAGATTATAACTTACAAAACACTTTTGAATTTTCTTTATCTTTCTCCATGATTATCTTGATTTTCTTTAATTTTGTTTGAAATGGTTTAATTAATTTTATTTAATTTCATTATTATAAATGAAATTAACAATTATAAATATATAATAATTACTTTTAAAAATTTAATTACGAATTAATAAAAATATTAAAATTATATATATATATATATATATATATATATATATATATATATATATATATATATATATATATATATATATATATATATATATATAT
>ML861505.1:4236-17193 GCA_009831015.1 Picea engelmannii | reverse complement strand
TCTTTACTACAACACTAAGTGCTTTTGGAATTGAGCATATATAGTGCGCAGCTACCTTTGAAACAAAAGACTTCCCTGGGTTGATAATTTATGTTTCACTTGGTTGTTTGAAATTAATTAAGCAATTATAGTGACCAACAACATCACGGAAGGTGCTTGGGCCAGATCTTCAACAATGTTGTAGTTATGGGCAGCACGAGCATGAGGATTGAAAGCCGATTTCCGAACGATTCCCTTTGGAGGGGGGAAAAGAATTATGTCAAGGCTCGTTTATTCAAGATGAAGAGGACCGTTGGTAGGTGGAGTCATGGGAGATGGTTGGACCAATGAAGGAGGTATAACATCAACCTTCTCCTTAGAGGGAGAATAATCTTTGGCTCAAGTGGTAAGTGCGACGTCATTCTTCTTTGAATTGCCAGTACACATTAATACATAGGATGTAGTGGAAGGGGAAGGTTGGTCACGAATGACCAATTGGGCATGTTGTTGAGAGGGGAAGGGTTGGGACAAAACGGTTGGAGTGGGTGGTTTCGGGGCCCCTTGAAGGAACTTAGTAACCTCGGCGCGTCGTGGACAATCCTTCGTGTAGTGATCATCACCACAGATAAGACAAGGGTATCGAGGTTTCTGCTTATCCCTATAATCAACAGCTGAAGTTTTGGTTTTCTCTGCTTGCGAAGTATTTTTGTCCTCCTTATTCTTACCATTTCCCTTTCTAGATTTGTTTTTATCGGCTGGGGTAGATTGAACCGCATTTACCTCAGAAGTCTTGCCGATGGGAGGGGTAGGATACGGAGCATTTTGAACATTAGAAGAATGGGTTTGGGTTTGTTGCTTGAGGCGGAATGTGGTTGGGCATGGAAAGTGCCAATCACACCATCGGCTGCATGAGAAGAAGCTGGAGTAGTTGAAGTGGCGGAAGTGGAAGGATGAGGTGCATCAGGGAGTAAGTCGTAAAGAGTACCCATTTGTGAGTAAATGAGGTCAAGGTATTGAGCACAACTTATGGCCTGTTCTTCCGTGAAAACTCCACCCATAGTGATGTCACGATCGATGTCATTCATGAAGGATTTTGTGAACCACTCGGCCAGCAACTGATCGGGAAGTTTGAGTTTGATGAGACGTCGTCTCCGTCGCCACTCATGAATGTGATCGAATATATGAGTGGCTTTGTTTTGTTTGAAAGAACTCAAAATCTCGATCCCCATTTCATAACGGATCGATAACTGGTAGTGGGTGAGGAAATCCATAGCAAGGGTGTTGAAGTCGGCGAAGAAACCTCATGGTAATTCTATATACCACTTCGCGGCAGAACCTGTGAGAGTTATTTAAAAAATACATAAACAAATAGAGTCATCCATCAAGGAGTTGGATGAGCACCAGAGGTGAAAAGTCATCACGTGATTGTTCAGGTCCTCTCCCGCTTTTCCATCGAATTTAGGGATGTCAGATGGTAGATTGGCTAGTATAGCGGGCCATTGGGGAGAGTGATGGATTGGATCGTTTAAAATCCTCGATAGATCCAGGAGGTCCAAAGTGGACAAGAAGGGTAACTGTCTATTAACATGGGGGTACTGGTAGCTTTGGGGAGGGATTCCCATCGAAAAACCAATGGGACCATAAGAAGTCTGCATATAATGCAAAGACCCAGGTAGATTCGGTGGTTGTTGTGGAGGAAAGTAGTTCATGGGATTGTATCCTTGAACATGGACGTGAGTTTGAGAATTCGAGCCCCAAATAGGATTGGACATACCTAGATATGGTTGGCCTATACTAGGGGGTATAACAGATGTAGATGGAGGCTATTGCCCCCCAGTCGATTGAGGATTATGTTGTATCAGATGGTTCCAGTACTGGGCCAAGGATGGAGGTATGTTTTGTCCATAGGGTGGGGTCGGTGGGGGTTGTGCTCCAATCAAAGATTGTGTTCTGATTGGGATTTGTGTTCCAATAGGAATTTTCCCTACAAGGGGGGGTTGAGTCAAACCTCCTTGGTGAAATTTTCCACCAATAGGAATCTGGTAATTTGGTGTGAATGAAGGGATGGTGCCACTAGGATCGGTGCCACCGATATAGGATGGAAAAGGTCCTCCGAAAGGGGGTTGAGGAAGTGTCAGAATGAAGCCAGGAGGAGAGTGCCTAGAATAAGAGGGACCACCAGGAGTTCCGGATGGGGTTTTCATAGGAGTGGGAATAGAAGCATTCAATGCACGAAATCCGGGTGGAAGTGTCGGGGTGACACTGGGTGAGAGTGGTGTGCCAATGGGGGCTTGACTAGCCACTGTAATCCCGGTGTGAATACTCATAGTATCTGTGTAATGGACCATTTGTAAAGGGAGGGTCAATATGTGGTCAGCTGACGGAGCTTCTATACCAGGAAAATAATAAGCAGTAGTAAAAGGTACTGCGTCTGGGTCAGAAGTTTTGGGGAACGCAGGTGAGATGGTGATATCAACGCCTGCTCCTGAACCAAAGAGATCTCGTCTAAAAATGTCAGTAGTCTAAAAAGGATATTGGCCCTCAGGTCCTGGAAAAGGTCCAGTCAGTGATCCAGAAGACAAAACAACTAAGTCTCTGGAAGAATTCACTCGCATAATATGTCTCTCAGAATCGGGGTGAAGTTGAAAGTCCTCTCCAGAATTGGTAATTCGGAACCATTATAGAGAGTCAGTTCTTTCCACTTGTGGAGTGGTGATGTCTTGGACTTCACTCTATTGAGGAGAGCCCTCTGGTGAGCTTGTAGGCAAGGGTTGAGAACCTTCCAAATATTCTCGGGGTAAGCCCTTCATTCTACGTGAACGACGTGGAGGGTCTATTGTGAACGAGTTACAAACTTACGAAGAAAATATTGTGGTCAACTTGGGTAAACAAACAACATGCGCTAGTAAAAATTCTAGGAAACAACACCAAGCAAACAAGACCTTCTAATTCTGAAGTTACTAGTTGGTGATGAAATCCAACGTCACAACAACGAGATGAGAAGGGGTTGGGCTAGGGTGGAAAAGTTACGTTGACGACCTGCTTAACGGACTTACACCCTGGTGCAAGATCACACACATAATCGTGGGTATACCCTCCAAGGAGCTTGAGTGAGTTTAGCCAACGTCGATTCTAGGTACCATGAAGACTTGCCCCTTCACAGTCACCTTGTGTAAGACCCTAAGAAGATAGGCCGCTAAGGCTACCACTGACAACAATAAATCTTGGGGGGACATTCGATAGTCCGATCCACACGCAAGGGCAGGGTATCTAGCCCGAAATCAACTTGAGAGGCTTCCACTCATCATTGTGGGTATACCTCCAAGTGACCCCCATAATACGTGCAATCTCTACATCGATATCAATGAAGCAGGGTGAGTAACTCTGTCAATATCAATGCGACCTCGGGTTTGACCCTTGTGTGAGAAGGGCTTCCCAAGACAAAATGTTGCAAATGGAATTTGACACTCCTTAACACAAGATGCTATTGTGTGTTTTGTGCTTTAGAGAGTGAATCTCTCTGCCTATTCCAAAGCTATAACCTAGCTAATTGTTGGTGTAATAGAGTCCTAGAAAAGAGTTACTAGTTAAATTTTAAAATTGCGCAATATTATTAAAGGTTGTTGTTACTCAAAGGAAATGGAAATGAAACCGATGTTGTGTGAGACTCTGACCCAACAATGCAAATATAGGAAAAAAATATATCAATTCTTGTTCGATGAATCCTATTTACAGGAGGGAAAGAGGAGTTTTCTGGAACAATCTTGAACTACGATATACAATCTTCTTTAAAATGCAATCTTCAACGAATCACGTAACAATGACAATTCTCTATTTGTTTTATTTCAACGATTGATTTCCAATATTTTCAAAATGAAAAAGATTTTAAAAAGAAAAATGTTTTTTATTTTTCAAAAAGAACCACCATGGTGGTGAAACTAAGGAAAACCAATAACTAACGAATAAGTAATAAACAAAACCCAAACCAATCTTTCAATGGAGAGAAAAATGACAAGCAGACAAGACTAGTCTTTTCAATTGCATGAGAACAATTATTTTCCAATTAATGAGCAAATGAGAAAGACAAACAATCCCAACTTTCAAACTGATCACCGGCTCCTAACCAAACAAGTACTCAGATTCCAGGATCATAGATTATATCCTTTCTAAGAAAAGTCAAGAGATGAGAGTTGAGAAAAAGATGGACAAGAAGAGCCTTTGATTTCCGAAGACTGATCGTGTACAAAATCCGAAGTCAAGAAACAATCAACCAGTGGCCCAAGAAGTTCTTTTCAGACACACATACAGATTTGGGCATCTGAGCATACAAAAAACCTTAATTCCAAAAATTTTAAAAATGGGTTCGCAGGCTATCAGTAATGTACAGTGCGAGAATGGAGCATTCTCACAGGCTAGTCACAAGGAGAGTGCGAGAATCTCGCAATGGAATGAAAGGCAGGGTGCGAACTCAAGGGGTTCTCGCAGGCCACAGAGGGGTTCAATGCGAGAAGGCCTGAAACTAGGCAAAATTTTGGAAAAAGACAAAACTTTTGAAGGGACTTCTCGACCCAGAGAGTTTGTCAGAGTTTTCTAAAGAATCAGAGATTGATAGAAATGAAGAAAGGTAAGGAAAGAGAAAATGGCCAAGGAAAAACACCAAAAACCACTAAAAAATGGGTTGCATCCCCAGTGGAGTCACCAATTTTGTTATTGGACTAATCGGTAGGTGCGGACACTAATAGATCTCTCTAGATCCACCTAGATCTAGAACAAAACAGGACAGGACATGACTCTTTCCCTAAGTTACGACCATTGAATTAACTAGTAAGGAGGAACAAGTGACATACCTCTGTATCGCTTCCTTAAGTCTTTGTTGCCCCCGCTTCGCTCTGGTGCTCTCGTGAGGTCAAGACCAAGACAACACAAACCAACAAAGTGAAGATAACAAAATGTATTCAATCGTCAACTTATGCATATGATCAAGGAATTACACAATAAAGTAAGAATGACTTTATGGGAAAAGGACATGTCGTTGTATCATATTAATTGAAAGTAGAAGATACAACCTGATCGCCTTGATGTTGCAAGCTTCCTTTCGGTGACTCTTGGTTCCAACACACAAACTTGTTCTGTACTTGCATGAAGAAGATCCAATTCCTCTTGATAGACCTACTAGAGTCTCCAAGCTTCTATTCAAGCAGGGTTCTTCACATAATTCTTTCGCCAATTCTTCAATTAATATTTCTTAGCCTTTTCCATGAGAATCCTTTCAATATATAGGAGAGGGTGAGATGGTTACATGGATGAGAATGATCCCACCAAATCAAAGAAGCCAGTAAAATGACAACCATACGAATGCCAACTCATTTTCTAGAAGATTCCCTTCTATAACCCTCGAGACTTCTTCTCTTTTCCAAGCTTAAAAACAAGTTCGCACCCTGTGTATAGAGCAACCTGCGAGAAGTTCGCACCCTAGATGAAGGTGATCTATGAGAATGGGTCATTCTCGCACCCTAAGCCATATGTAGCCTACGAACTCACTTTGAAAATATGTTTTCTGGAAGGAGATAAATGCCACTTTTCTCAGGAGAAAGTTCTTGTTGGGAACCTGAGTACACCATTGTCAATACATCACCAAGATGACCAAAATCATGTGTAACAAAAACCTTAATCCCTAAAACCGGGATTATTTTTAGTAAACCGCTAATAATAGCAAAATCCGCTAAAAATAGCAAAAAACACCCAAATAGGGATCGTCAGACGCAGTTGTCATATCTGACACGCACACACACACACATGCAAAGAATATAACACATACCCAAAACATTTGGAATATTTTCCCCCAAGAACTTGACGTGTCAAAATGTGATACATGGGGTTAGAGTCTGCGATAACTGTGGTGGTGCATAGAAAAATGTAATGACGAAATCTCTGGACAGTGATGACGGCTGCTAGAGCCAACTTTTCAACATGTGAATATTGGAGCTCTAGACCAGATAGACTTTTTCTCAAATAATATATCACGTCTTCCTCACCATTAGGGTCCTCTTGAGCTAACACCGTAGCAATAGTGGAAGTAGAGGTTGCTAAGTAAAGGATATAGTCCTTCGTATAATTCGGAGGATGCAACATAGGTGCGTTGGTCAATGCATGCTTAAGAGCAGCAAAAGATCATTGAGCAGTGTCATCCCAGATGAAAGGGGTGTCTTTCTGCAACAATCGCATAAATCCTTTGGTAATCTCAGCATTGTTACAAATGAAACGATGAAGAAATTTTTCTTTCCCAGGCAAACTTTGGAGTGGTGTCAAATTATTAGGTGGAGGTAAAGTAAGGATAGCTTTAATTTTCAAGGGATCCACCCGAATCCCTTCCTTGGAAACAACGAAACCGAGGAGTCGACCTGATTCGATAGTAAAGATACACTTATGTGGGTTCAAACAAATGTAGTGGAACCAGAATTGAAGAAAAATAGCCCATAGATTACCAAAATAGTCTAATCGACTGGATGAATGGGCATGTAAATCGTCGAGGTAAGGTTCCGCAATATTTTTGATATCGTGGAAAGCATATGACATGGCCCGCTGGAATGTGGCACCATCGATTTTTAGGCCAAATGGTAGTTTCCGATAGGAAAAAATTCCCCACGGGCAGATGAAGTTTGTCTTATGTTGATTAGTAGGTAAAATTTCAATCTGGTTGTATCCTGAGAAACCATCCATGAAAGAGAAAATCACACTACCTTCACAATTATCAATGATGTGGTCGATGAAGAGCGTAGGATAATTATCTTTTGGACAAGCCTTATTGAGGTCCCTACAATCAATGCAGACATGAATAGTCCCTTGCTTCTTAGCAACCGAAACAATATTTGAAACCCATTCCGTCAAAGGGACATGATAGATGAAGCCAGATTTCAATAATTTATGAACTTCTGCCTTAATAGCCACGGTCTTCTTAGGATGGACCGGCTGGAGTTTCTGTCGAACAGGTTTTACACCCAGGTAAGTTTTAATCTCATGCATAATGATCGAAGGATCGATCCCTGGAATTTCCTCGTAGCTCCAAGTGAAGACATAGAAGAATTATTTAAATAAAGAGGTATAAGAAACCACTTCCTCGGGTGAACAATTAACACTGAGATTAATATTTTCCACGACACCTTGTGTCACTATCCCTGTATGAGTTCTTGAACATTAGCTTTTCAATCTGACCAACTACTGTATTTTCAAGATGTTCTTCTCATGCAATAGCATCTTGATCTTTAACTTCAAAAAGTGTAAAAAATTTCCTCTAGGTCCCTTAAAGAAATATCTCTCTACTTGGCTATATGACTCTACTTTGTCAATAGAAAACTCAGTAATGTACCCTCCAACGGTGCTATGAAATCAGTGATCTACTTCTCTTGACACTGTGTTATCAACTCTCTTGACCTTCTTGATCACCGTCGATGTCCAAACCACAAATGGTCTAGACCTGACTTCAAATTGGGTATCTGTTAATCTGGCTAACCACTTGTATAGCTCCTTATGGATTCCTCCAAAGAAAATCTTATGTATGTCAGTAAAGATATACTTTCCCAACCAGTCTTCTGTACTAAAATTAGGGTTCTTGTTCTAAGCTTCAGTGAAGTCCTTTTCTTTTTCTTCTATCCACTTTCGAGTCTATGTCTTCGATGGAAACCACCTTGACATTCCCTCAATAAGATCTCGGTCCCAAAAACAGAACCATTTGTTGGCACAAGGGTAGACCCAGAGTTCAACTCTAACATCGCACTAATAATCCCTAACTACTAGCCCTTTCGGAAACACCTGCGAAGCAGATACAGTCTCACCTGAAGTAGCAATAGGAGGTTGCAGGACACAGGTGTCTAAAATTGGAGGACATACAAAGTGGATCCAAGGCAACAACACACAACAACCTAGCTATTATTTATCTTCTTTAATCCTATTGCGCAAGATATATCTCATATCTAACACATTGATTCCATAAAAGAATAATAGAAGGAAAAAGAACACAACATCAATCACACAGAATAACAATATATATGTGGTTCACCCTCTCCCTAGGCCTACATCCACAGAACTGTGTTTCTTGATATTAAGGAAAAACATACAGTTCTATATACGCTCTTATCTTGCAGATCTCTCTCTCTTTCTCTCCCCGCCCTGCATACCCAGCTGCAGAGTTGATCTTCGCACCCAACTGAAGATCTTACAATACCAGAGTGCTCACACAACACTTCTCTCCCTTACAACAATAGTCACTCTCTTAATTCACACTGACAAACTCAGAGTCAACCACTCATACCGAACTCTCAACCAACAACAACAACAACAACCACTCCAGGTCCTCTAGACCTTTATTTATATATTACAATGACTCTCAGACAACCTTAGGTCGAAACCTAGGTGTGAAAACACTAAATACCAAAACCCTAGGTGTCTAAAACCTTAGGTCCACTTTGACCCACGTTTTTCGGGCTTTTCCATCCTATCTTTCCATCTTTCCTGCGAGGTGCTCCAAAGCATCCATTGGTGGATTTTCCTGCTTGTTGAGTTGTCCACGATCTGTCCTCCTTGCTAATCTGTTATCCTCGATCTTTTTGTCCAATGGCTTGTTTTCCCTTACTTCACTCCTTCTTTTTTGCTTCTTTGACCACTTAGACCCAATTTCATTCAATGTGCCTTCCACGCAGTTCACACTTCATCTTTTCTTTTCCTCTTTATTCTCTTTATTCCTTAATCCATAACCAAGGGCCAATAGATTTGAAGAAGCGCTTATGCTCATCCCCGGTGCTCTCATTACCTGTCCTGCAGTAGCCTTTTGAGATTGAGAAAGATGCTTCAAAATATATTGTGGGATTAATTCTCACTCAGTATGGACATCATGTAGCCTATCATAGTGAGACGCTATCATATACCGTCTATAAGTACCCCACTTATGACAAAGAAATTCACTCCATTGTACAAGCATGTTGCCAATGGAGGCATTACATTCTCGAGAAGGATACAATCATCCACACTGATCATAAGCCTCTGCAGTTCATACAGACATAAGGAAATTTGCAAGATGACGGACATCACGAGTGGTCCACATACTTGCAACAATCATCTCAACATCAAGAATAAGACAGGGAGCACCAACCGCGTCGTTGACTACCTCAATCGACCTCCAGTTGCAGCACTAACCATGGTTCTACACTCCTACGGACATGAGACCTTCAGGTGCCCCCAAATCTATGAGAGAGATCTTGACTTCACCACTATCTACCATATGTTGGGACCAAACACCACTGTCACTGATTTCAATCTTCAAAACAAGTTTTTGTGCCATTTGGGCCATCTCTGTGTCCCATCAAGCGAGCGAGTGTGTTACGAGGGAAAAAATCTCTATGTCCAGGTTAAACCACAACAGACAGGTATAACTGCAGAAATCTATTGAATTCCAACATATGCTATATAAACCAATGTGCAAGAGAGATAAGGAAGAAGCCTACCTTGTTCCAATGTTTGAAGATGTTCCAATGTTGGGTACTTTGACCCAAAGCTTTGTACTTGCAACAAGTTATCAACAAACAAGAAGAGAAAGTATATAGTGATAATATAAAGGAGTTATCACATTAGATAGCATAATCCATTAATAAAAATTACAAATATACCCATGGATAATAATTACATATTTGCACGATACCAATTGGATGGGAAAGGATTATTTCTATTAATAAATGATCAGCAGAAGAGAAAACATTATAGACTTCTGTGTCGGCATGGTTCGAAACCAAGAAACCAAGTTCCTTATAACTAGGCCTCCACCACTTCAATCCTCCACCAAAGGCAAGCTCATAGAAAAGAGACAATGAGGTTCTCTCAACAATAGGGAAAGAGCTTGGGGGATGAACACTGTGTTCAGACTTGAGGGACAAAGGGATGTATACTCAATATGAAGTAATTTCTCTAGAGTAACTTTGCTCTCAAAGTTGAATGCTTTCTCCTTTTTTCCATAGCTTGGAATTGTGTTCTTATAGCCTTCAAAATGCAACTGAAGAGCCGAGTCAGAACGTTTCTAGTATATGGAAGGCCAAGGATCAGAGATATCCTTTCGTGACATGGAAGCCCGACTTCATTTTTGTATTTTCTGGCACAAATCCCGATGTATGCGGGTTGTAGTGGAGAAGCCTGCGTATACGCATGTTGTATAGTAGATAGAGCGCATATATGTGGAAAAATATGTATTTTTAGCTCTGGATTCATCAAAAAGGGATGACAAGTCTGCATAGGGAAATGGAAAAAGACCCTCTGTGCAAGATAGCAATGGTGAGGCAATTCTTGCTATAACAGAGTGAAGTTTATTTGGGAAGCTCATTATAGTCGGGTGGTAGGACACTTTGGCGTAGAAAAAATAGTGGCAATGTTGCAACAACATTTCTATTGGTCGAAACTTCGACAAGATGTCAACACGTATATCAAGTCTTGCACAGTCTGCGCCATTTCCAAACTGGCCATTAAGAAACAAGGAATGTACACCCCTTTGCCTAATCCCGAGAGGCCCTAGGAATCCATATTGATGCACTACATGTCATGCCTTCCTTCAACCAAGCAACAACATGACTGTTTATTTGTGGTTATTGATCGATTTTCCAAGATGGCGATTTTAGTCTCATACAAGAAGATCATCACAATAAAGGCCATTGCCAAGCTCTTCTTTGAACGAGTGTGGGTACATTTTGGGATACCACAAAACATCGTCTCATATCAGGACAGTCGGTTCCTCAACACATTCTAGTCGAGCCTCTAGTCACAGCTGGACACCAAGCTCACCAAATCCCCTGCCTTCCACCCCCAGACGGATGGCCAAACTGAGGTCTTCAACAGGATAATCGTGCATATCTTGTGCATGTACAATTCCAAGCATCTGCACACATGGGATGAGATTTTTCCTTATGTTCAACATAGTTACAATAGAGCCATACATAGCTCAACTAAAAGCATCCCCTTTCAGGTGGGGTTGGGATTTCAACCATTGGGTCCCATGGATGTTGCACTACCCCTTGCGTCCACATAGGAAAAATCATCCCATGATTAAACCGAAGTTGACAAAGCCACTCGGTTCATTGAAAAAATGTAGCACATCCACCAACAAGTTCAGGATAGCTTTCATAAGTCCAATGCCAAGTACAAGCATCATCATGATCAATACTGGGTACCCCACAAGTTTGAGGTGGACGATAAAGTTTGGTTTCATTTTGCAGAAAGAACGTCTTACAGGACCCCATCGGAAGTTTCTTCAACTCCGTTGTGGACCTTACACCATCACCAAGGTTGTGGGTGACAATGATTTTGAGCTCAACATTCCTCCCTTTCCTTGGCTTGCACCCAATGTTTAATGTGGACTTCCTTCGGCCATACTTTCCACCATTATTGGACACCTCAGAGATAGTAGAACAATTGACACGGATAGATCTCAACCCTGACTGCATAGAACAAGCATTCACTGATCATATCGTGGACACATAGTTCAAGGGTACTCTCCAACAAAAGTTTCAACTTTATCGTGTTTAAAAAGTGAGGCAACTCTTACACCAAGGCAAGTGGCTCACCCAGGGCCAAATTCAACAAAAATTTCCTCATCTGAAGGGGGAACTCAACGCAATTGAGACCAGTGCTTCCTAAGGGGGGAGGATTTATCTAGGTGGATATCGATGGCCACCCACCTCTTCCAACTGGCTCACATAAAGTTTTCATCTTGGTAGTTTTTTTCTATCTTTTCGGGTCCTAAACTTCTAGGGTCATTTTGAGGCCCTAAACAACATTTTTTGGACTTGCCACAATCACACTAGAGACAAAGAAAGAGTATGACAACAAAATATGTATTCCTCATATAGTCCTTTCCAATGGGCTATCATGCGCCTAAAATGGATATCGTATGTAAAAGTTACGACCTCGGTAAGTTGATGTACCAACTTACCCCATCGGGGCCCACATGAATTTTGGCGCTTCATCTCCTAGGGTTAGGTTTTTGGATGTCTAGGGTTTTCTGATTTCTTCTTGATGCTAAAATTTCCTAGAGGCCTCATTGTAATGTGCTCAGGCAAATGCGTGTAGCTGCCACATCTCTTCTCAGAGATTAACTACCACCATTCGAGCAAGATTGTTTCATTCTGCATTTTACAATTTCAACAAATTTCTTTATTGAATAGAAGTTAAATTCCATTGTATCTTTGTTATTGATCTCTATATATGTGTGTTAATGTTATAGATCTGTGTTTCATTTTTTTCCTCTCATAAATTCGGATCATTCTTTTTCTTCTCTTCCTTGCAATCCCTTCTGAAATGCTTAACCTTACTGTAGTTCCAACATTTTTCCTTGGACTTTGCAAGAGACTTATGTAATGACCCTTTTCTTATTACTATGAATAATTTCATAAATAAACCTAAACATTGGCTAATTATAATTAATTATTATATAACCTTAATTGATTATAAGTTATTAATTAATTATTTTGATTATACTTAGCTGAAGTATGATTAACTCCTTGATTAAGGGTTAATGAAGGAGTAATTATTAAATGAGACATTAAATGATTTAGTATTAGACTAATGGTTAGTGATTAATTAATTATTAAATAAAGTAATTGATTAACTATGTAATAAACCAATGGGGGAAAATAAAATAAAAACATAAATAAGGTTAAAGGGGTTACGTATCCCATGAGGGATAACATAACCCATACGTTAAAGGGAATATTTAAAAGAGTATAAGACCATTAATAAAGAACTAAATGAAGGGATAAGGTTTTAATGAATGGAGAAGGTGTTTGGTGGGGAGTGAAGGTTCGGAGGCGGTGAAGGAGGCATAAGGGAAGGAGGAGGATTCATTTGGGGGATTCATTCATGCAGTTTACGAGAGGAGATTTTTGGGAGCTTTGAGACTGATTTAGAACAGGGGGATTTACAGTGCACACCGGGGCTGAGGGGTTT
>ML861504.1:9479-21435 GCA_009831015.1 Picea engelmannii | reverse complement strand
ACAAATAAATTAGACAACAAAAACACCACATGGAACTTGGCATATATATCAATATCTACATATTCATGAGGATTGTGAACTTTTACTAGTATAAAGCCTACTTTTAAAAACACGTCAAAACCCTTACCTTTTCATTGTCCTCTCGCCAAATCCATTATCCCATACAACTTGATAGGAGTTGTCCACAAGATGCATTTCCATCACCAAGACCTGCATGAATCATAAAAGACAAATTTTTTTATGTGTAAATAATTAATAAGCAAATAAGCATGCATTTAGTTATGTAAAAAACTCTAGAAAAAAATTAAGTTGTCTAATACCTTAATGAGCTTCTCTTTGTTTCGAGAATAGGTTATTCTCTACTGAACATGGCCAACCACGTGAAGGTGGAAGCTCATATGGCCCCTCCCCCCCTCACATCTCTCACAATTCCCCATACCCAACAAATGATTTTCTTTATATAGAAAACATATAGACATTCATGCATAACTAGGATAGTCATCAAAACATATGAACATATAAACATCGATAAAGATCCAAATACAAGACATGAATTTATACATCTAATTTTTCTTTGATTTTTGTTTATTTTACATTCATAAAACTGACAATTGGGATATCATAACCATCCAAGGACATTGTATTTTGTGTGCCTTGTCCTTCTATTGTTTGTGTGCGCTCATGTACCATACTTCTAGTACATCGCTGAGAAGGGTTAGCTGACATCTATTTAGGGTAGTGAACTAGAACAATGAAAATGATCATATCGATATGTTGAAATATAATTGAAATAACTAATTCATTATTTTTATTAACATTACACTATTTCTCTTTACCTGTCTCTATAGCTACGACAGTTGGTGCATTAATTTCCTGTCCACTTGGTTTCTCTCACATTTCACCCTCCTGAGTTACATGCTCTTCAATTTTGAGAAGATAATATATAACTATAAGTCAAGAAATAAATATCTACAATCACAGTAAATATTTCTAATTCTGAAGCATACATACCGGAATGGGTACTCTGCTCTACACTATCACTGGACATGTGCACCCTTGTATGACGCGGTGTTAGTTGAATACCATTGGATTCACTACTGTGGTAGCACTGTTGCTTGAAAACAAACATAAATAGTTAGTTAAGGGTGATATAATAAAATAAGAATAGACTTTACAAGCATGCTACTGTGGTTTCCTTATTCATTTGATTTACCTACGTGGTTGGGGAGATAGGAGTCTGGCCCAAGCGTTTTCTATATTCAATCACACTTTTAAAACCATGCTTGTAACCAAGCTTTAGGTCCTCCTCAGTGGAAGCAGTGTCAAACATATTTAACTGCAATGCATAAAACCATTAAAATACCAATAACAAAAACATATATTTGTTCGCAACTGTTAAATAAATATTAACCACAGTTAATCATTTAAATCTTACTATTCAAACTTTTAGTTTTCTGAAGCCACCCTGGCCTAGTTTATGATGGTCGTGTTTTTCCACTCTGGCCTTTGTTTCTTTGGAGGTGTCTGGTAGCCTACATATGGAATTTAAAAAAAAAAATAGATATCGGAATTGTTACTTAAAACAAGAAAGAAAAACATAAATGCTCATATTTCACTGATAATATGACATGTGTTGTACCTTGCTTGACCATCTTGTGGTTGTCGTCCTTGTTTTCTAAACAAGTTCTCCTTTGCATCCTCTATTAGCATGATGCAGGAGCATCATCAGCAACAAGCAAGCGTGGAGGTGGAAGACAACTGGGATGAACGCCATCACATTTTGGCACATGTCAAAAACGTTTTGAAATATTTTTGAAAGTTTGGATGCGTAGACATTAATGAAATAGTTAAGAAGACATACTTCCATATTGTAAACAGATCTTGAGTGATCCACTCTCATCTATAGGATGTAGAGGCATTTATGTCAGTTAATGAAAGTAGGTAGATTTAAATTCTAGATTAGATAGTTTTAGGAACAAGAGGGAAAACAACTATAGACACCCTCACCTTTGTATCATTGTATCAATCAAAAATTGTATGATTAAGCACATTAGCATAGAGGAGAAGCAGAGAGTAGTAGAGAAGAACCCATGTACAGAAGTTCTGAATTAATATATGAAGCCTTGATTCATACTCATGATGTTATGATCTTTATGTTTCTACATGCTGAGTAGTTTGCTTTTGTGGTTGTATTCTCTCTGTTTTGCATTTACTATTGTGTTTATGGTGAATGTATGATTCCATGATAATTTTTTGAAGTCTAAGAGAGTGAGAAAATGAGTTTCAATTGTTTCTCTTCATGAGTAAGAGTTCCTGCAAGGAGTGCATTGGCAGGTGTTCAGAGTTTATCTCTGAAAGCTCAGGAGGGATACCGTTGTTCTCATTTCAACTGAAGTGAAAGTCAAGCACCGAATTCGTGCAAGGTGTGCGCAAGCTGGTGGAGACCTTAGAACTTATAAACTAAGGTTGAGAAATTGAAGGATTGTTGTTGCAGAGTTGCACAGAGTCAAGAGATTCAAATATTCAGGAATATTTGAAGAAGTGTCGCAAGGAGTGCGTGAAGAAGTCTTCTGAAGACTCAAAGTCGCAATGAATCTCAGGAGGGTTAGGACCTTTGAATCATTCGAGAGAAAGGCAGGAAATGCAATTAGTTATGCAGAGATTAAATTCCAGTGGAGGATCACATGTTTGATTTGAGCTAGAGGTTCTTTGAGGAGGAGATTGAACGGTCGGAATTCTCCGAGGAGAACTCCTGAAATAGCGGGGACCGTAGGATCCATGAAAGTTGCAGGAGAGTTAAGCGTTGGATAGATCTATCCTTGGAAAGTTAGAGTCAACGTGGACCGTCGATCATGACCTATTCAGGTCGTCAGATCATTTCAGGAATTCGGAGTTCGGGAGCCCGGAGTGCAAGCCAAAACCTTGGTTGATCAAGTTCCCAAAACGCGAAAGGAGGTTTCGTGTGTGAATTCAAAGAGTGATGAGTTCAGGAATTCGGAACTTCGGAGTTTGGGGTTTCGGAAGTCCTGAGGATGGGTAATCAGGACTCAGCAGAAAGGAAAGTCCGAAATTAGAAGTTGTGACAAAGTATTTGTCAGGATTTCAGAAATCGAGTTTTCGACATTCTCGTTGACAAGGGGAAAAACACTCCACATCATAAGTATCGAAATTGTGAAACACGAAAGAAATTGAGGAAGTGTGTTTCGACATTTCAGCAAATTGGGATTTCGGTAATTCGGGTTTCGGGACCCCAGGAGTCGAGAGGTAGAGTTGCACGACATTGCAACTCCTGAAATCACGAAGAGCGATAAGCCGAAATCAGTGGCAAGGTGAGTCGAGAGTTTGGTATTTCGGTTTTCGGAGGTTGAAGGGGCAAGGCGCTCAACAAAAAGATTTGTGAAATCGCAAAATTTGGTATCCCGAAAAGAAAAGGGAAAAAGTCCCAATGACAGTTGGGGTTTGATCGCGGGGTTCATGCTAGTGAATGATCGCGCGGGCATAACTCAGGAGGGCTTGTGAACTATACTCAGAGAGAGTGAGTGGATAATTCCCCGAGAGGAATTAAGAAGGTCAGTCAGACTCTAGGGGCCGAAGTTGAAAGATCCTGTGTGGACTCCAGCCTGAGGGTTTAGGGGTTTGCGCCAGTTGTGGTATCAGAGCTTAGAAATATTTCTTTGCTTTCTGTAGCAGAAAAAAGAGGAATTTTGCAGCCATGCCGCCGCCGAGAAGAAGAGGCAGGCAAATACCTGACCCACCAGAGGAAAGGGAAATTCTAAGAAGAAGAGACAGACAATTACCTGATCCGACAAGGGAAAGAGAGATGTGTGAACTACGTGCCAGGCTTGATGCCATGGAAATAACACAGAGGCGCACAGTTGACGTTGGGGATATCAGCGAATTTGAAAGTGAAAATGAAGCTGGAAATGAAGAAGTTGCAGCCAATGATGCAACAGATGAACGCCTATTCAGGGTTGTTGCAAGGATAGGTGCTAGAGCAAAAATGGACATTCCAGTATATGAAGGAAACTTGGATGTTGAAGAGATTCTAGACTGGATTAAAGCTCTGGATAAATATTTTGACTATGAGGATGTAGAGGAAGACAAGAAGGTCAAGCACGTTGTTACAAGACTTAAAGGGCATGTAGCATTATGATGGGATGAACTACAGGCTTATAGACGCTGCAAAGGTAAGCAGAAAATCAAGAGTTGGGATAGAATGGTTGCGAAGATGAAGGAAAAATTCATACCCAAGGATTATCAAATTACTCTGTTTCGGATAATGCAGAACTTGAAACATAAATTGATGACAGTGAAAGAGTACACTGAAGAGTTCTACAGGATAAACATTAGAGCAGGTCATCGGGAAAGTGATGATGAAAAAATTGCCAGGTATATGAATGGTCTAAGATACGACATTCAAGACGAGATGAGCATGATGACGCTTAGGAATGTGGAGGATGCTTATCAGATGGCTCTGAAAGCTGAAGAGAAGATGAGCTGAAAACAAGGTCAGAGAGGGCGAGGCAGAAGTCAAGCCAGAGGCAAAACAATTGCCCAAGACAAAAATTAGAAACCTAAAGAAGAGTGGAAGAAACCTCAAACTCAAATTGAGAGAGGTGGAAGCTCACAGAGATGACAGTATTCTAATAGAAACACTTTTCCTCGAGCCAAAGGAAGAGGAAGAGGCAGAGGTGGAGAAATAAAATGCTTTACCTGTGGAAAAAATGGACACAAATCTTATGAATCTCCAGATAAGAAGAAAAAAGGAGGTGAAACTCACATTGTCGAAGCTCAAGGATGGAATGTTGAGGCAGAAGATGCTGAGGGTGGAAGATCACTGATGATGAGAAAAGTTCTCTTAACGCTAGAGAAGGAGGCAAAGAACCCATCCCAAAGGAACAAACTTTTTCGAATTGTTTTCAAGAACAAAGACAGGGTATGCAAAGTCATCATGGATAGTGGTAGCACAAACAATCTTGTTTCTACAGAGATGGTAGAAAAACTAGAGCTTGAGACTATTGAACATCCAAGCCCATACATAGTTTCATGGCTACAAAAAGGACATCAGGTAAATGTCGTTAAACAATGTCTAGTTGAATTTAAAATAGGAGGATACAAGGATGAAATATTATGTGATGTCATTCCCATGGATGTTTGTCATCTATTGCTGGGTAGACCATGGAAATCTGATAGGAATGTGATTCATGATGGGAGAAAGAACACATACACCCTGGAGAAGAATGGGAGAACTCACATGTTGTTGCCAATTAAGGATGAAGAAGTGAAACTAGAGGTGAGCAACACTGTACTTATCATGAGTGGGAAGGAACTTCTTAAAGAGGTTAAGAAGAAGGAAGATACACAGTTCATTGTGGTTAGGAAGCCTAGAATTGTTTTAACCAGTACAAGAGTGGATGATTTACCAGAGGAAATCCAGAAGTTGCTGGAAGAGTTTGTTGATATAGTAGTGGACGAACTACCTATTTCGTTGCCATCGATCAGGAGTATAAGTCATCACATCGATCTTATACCTGGAGCTAGTTTACCAAACAAAGCAACATACAGATTGACGCCGCAGGAGAATGAAGAGGTCAAGAGACAGGTTCAGGATTTAAAGGACGAAGGGTTGGTTAGAGAAAGCTTGAGTCCGTGCGTTGTTCCAACAGTGCTCAGCCCAAAGAAAGATGGAGGCTAGAGGATGTGTACAGACTCAAGGGAAATCAACAAGATTACCATCAGATATAGATTTCCTTTGCCAAGGATGGATGATTTGATGGATTGCTTGAGTGGAGCAAAAACTTTTTCAAAGATTGATTTGAAAAGTGGGTATCATCAAATCCGAATGAGAGAAGGTGATGAATGGAAGACCGCATTCAAGACAAATGAAGGGCTGTTTGAATGGCTTGTTATGCCATTTGGCCTAACAAATGTGCCTAGTACTTTCATGAGGTTGATGAATGAAGTCCTGAAGGATTTCATAGGAAAATTCGTCATTGTATATCTTGACGATATACTGATTTTCAGTAGAATAGAAACAGAGCACTTGAAGCATTTGGCCACAGTGACGAGGAGATTACAGCAAGAGAAGTTACTGATTAATATGAAGAAATCAACATTTATGAGGATGGAACTCATTTATTTGGGTTTTGTTATCTCCGCAGATGAGCTGAGAATGGATCCGGATAAGGTAGAGGTGATTAAGAATTGGCCATCGCAGAAGAGTATATTTAAAGTTAGAAGCTTTCATGGATTGGCTAGTTTCTACAGGAAATTTATCAGAAATTTCAGTGGAATTAGCGCACCGATGATGGACACGGTTAAGAAAAGACATAAATCTTTTCACTGGACACAAGAAGCAGAGAAAAGTTTCAATCTGTTGAAAAGGAAGATTATTGAACAACCAATTTTGGTGTTTCCAAATTTCAACAAGACGTTTCAGGTCAAGTGTGATGCAAGCGGATTTGCAATTGGAGCGGTCTTGAGCCAAGACGATAGGTCGATCGCATACTTCAGTGAGAAGATGAATGAAGCAAAGATTAAATATTCAACATATGACAAGGAATTTTATGCATTCATACAGGCACTGAAGAAGTGGAGGCACTATTTGGTTCCTAAAGAGTTTGTTTTGTACAGTGATAATCATGCTTTACAATTTGTGATTCAACGTGAGAAGTTGAACCAAAGACATGTTAAATGGGTTAAATACATGTAGAATTTTACTTTTGCAATTAAACATATTTTTGGAACTGCTAACAAAGTTGTTGATGCTTTGAGTAGGAAATGTTTGTTGATGCAGGAATTCAGAGTCAAAACATTGGGTTTTGAGAACCTCAAGGACATGTACATAGATGACCTAGATTTCAAAGAGGCGTATGAGGCATATGAGAATCCAATTCTCAGGGACAGAAGTCAATGGACTGAATATATGATCCAGGATGGATTATTATTCAGAGGCAATCAATTATGTATTCCAAAATTCTCCATGAGGCAGAATCTATTGAAAGAAAAACACAGTGGAGGATTGGCCAGACATTTCGGTCATGACAAAACGTTCTCAAAATTAAATGGCTCATATTTTTGGCCAGGGATGAGGACTGATGTCAAAATATTTGTGGACAGATGTAGAATTTGTCAGCACACGAAGGGAAAAAGGAAAAAAACAGGGTTATACCAGCCATTACCCATACCAGAGAGGTCGTGGGATGCAGTGAGCATGGATTTTATATTGGGGTTGCCAAGGACACAAACAGGATTTGATTCGATCTTTGTGGTGGTAGACAAATTTTCAAAGATGACATATTTTATACCATATCAGAAAACGAACGACGCAACTCATATTGCGAACTTGTTTTTCAAAGAAGTCGTCAGACTTCACGGCTTACCCAGAAGTATAGTTTCAGATCGAGAAACCAAGTTCGTAGGACATTTCTCGGTGACTTTATGGAAGAAGCTGGGGACAAATTTGTCTTTTAGCTCATCTTATCATCCTCAGATGGATGGACAGACATAATTTGTAAATAGGAGCTTGGGAGATTTGCTAAGGAACCTAGTGACTGAACACCACAGTCAGTGAGATCACAATCTGCCACAAGTGGAATTTTCCTACAATGATTCACACAACAGAAGCACAGGACAGAGTCCATTTCATATTGTTTATGGAATGCAGCCAAGAGGAGTTTCTGAATTGAAATATTCAGAACAAAATGAAACTAGAAGTGCTAGTGCAGAGGATTTTGCAAAAGCAATGAAGGAACTTCACAGCCAAGTGAGGGAGCATTTGTAGAATTTGAATCAAGAGTATAAGTGCAGAGCATATCAACACAGGCGAGAAATTCAGTTTGAAGTTGGCGATCTGATTCTTGCACAGCTGAGAAAGGAAAGGTTCCCAAGGGGAACATATAACAAACTGAAAATGAAGAAGATTGGACCATGCAAGATCGTGAAGAAATTTGGGGCAAATGCATATGAGATTGAATTACCCGATGGGATCGGAATTTCACCGATATTCAACATCTCAGATCTGTACCCTTATAGAGCTGGAGTAGACAGTGAACAAACAGAGGTTCAGTGGACTAAACAAATTCCTGTAGCTCAAAATCCACACATGGAAAGTATACTTGATAAGAGGGTCAGTAGGAAGACCAAGAGGAAAGAGTATTTTGAATACTTGGTCAAATGGAAGGGACAACCAATTGAAGATGCCAGCTGGGAGAATGAAGCAGAAATTCAGAAGCATGGACAGACCATGCAAGAGCTCATGAACAGGAGTCCATGAAAATTTTCAAGTGAGGGAGTATGATGCAGGAGCATCGTCAGCAACAAGCAAGCGTGGAGGCAGAAGATAGCTGGGATGAATGCCATCACATTTTGGCACATGTCAAAAACATTTTGAAAAGTTTTTGAAAGTTTGTTTGCGCAAACATTAATGAAATAGTTAAGAAGGTGAAATTCCATATTGTAAACAGATCTTGAGCGATCCGCTCTCATTTGTAGGATGTAGAGGCATTTATGCCAGTTAATGAAAGTAGGTAGATTTAAATTCTAGATTAGACAGTTTTAGGAACAGGAGGGAAAACGACTATAGACACCCTCACCTTTGTATCATTGTATCAATCAAAGATTGTATGATTAAGCACATTAGCATAGAGGAGAAGCAGAGAGTAGTAGAGAAGAACCCATGTACAGAAGTTCTGAATTAATATATGAAGCCTTGATTCAGACTCATGGTGTTATGAGCTTTTATGTTTCTACATGCTGAGTAGTTTGCTTTTGTGGTTGTATTCTCTCTATTTTTCATTTACTATTGTGTTTATGGTGAATGTATGATTCCATGATAAGTGTTTGAATTCTAAGAGAGTGAGAGAATGAGTTTCAATTGTTTCTCTTCCTGAGTAAGAGTTCCTGCAAGGAGTGCAGTGAAACGTTCGTAAGGAGTGCATTGACAGGTGTTCAGATTTTATCTCTGAAAGCTCATGAGGGATACTGTTGTTCTCATTTCAACTGAAGTGCAAGTCAAGCACAAAAGCCGTGCAAGGTGTGCCCAGGCTGGTTGAGACCTTAGAACTTATAAACTAAGGTTGAGAAATTGAAGGATTGTTGTTGCAGAGTTGCATAGAGTCAAGAGATTCAAATATTCAAGAATATTTGAAGAAGTGTTGCAAGGAGTGCATGCAGAAGTCTTCTGAAGACTCGAAGTCGCAAGGAAGCTCAAGAGGGTTAGGACCTTTGAATCATTCGAGAGAAAGGTAGGAAATGCAAGTAGTTATGCAAAGGTTAAATTCCAGAGGAGGATTACAGGTTTGATTTGAGCCAGAGGTTCTTTGAGGAGGAGATTGAACGGTCGTAATTCTCCGAGGAGAACTCCCGAAATAGCGGGGACTGTAGGATCCAGGAAAGTTGTAGGGGATTTAAGCGTTGGATAGATCTATCCTTCGAACAACAAAGTCAACGTGGACCGTCGATCGTGACCTATTCAGACCGTCAGATCATTTCGAGAATTCGGTGTTCGGGAGCCCGGAGTGCAAGCCAAAACCTTGGCTGATCAAGTTCCCGAAACGCAAAAGGAGGTTTCGTGTGTGAAGTCAAAGAGTGATGAGTTCAGGAATTTGGAACTTCGAAGTTCGGGGTTTCGAAAGTCCTGAGGATGGGTGATCGGGACTCAGTAGAGAGGAAAGTCCGAAATCAGAAGTTGAGACAGAGAATTTGTCGGCATTTCGAAAATCGGGTTTTCGGCATTCCCGCTCACAAGGGGCAGAACACTCCACATCAGAAGTACCGAAATCGCGAAACGCGAAGGAAATTGAGGAAGTGTGTTTTGACATTTCGACAAATTGGGATTTCGGTAATTCGGGTTTTGGGACCCGAGGAGTCGAGAGGTAGACTTGCATGACATTGTGACTCCCAAAATCGTGAAGACCGAAAAGCCAAAATCAATGGCAAGGTGAGTCGAGAGTTTGGTATTTCAGGTTTTGGAGGTTGAAGGGGCAAGGCGCTCAACAACGGGATTTGCGAAATCGCGAAATCCAATATCCCGAAAAGAAAAGGGAAAAAGTTCCAATGACAGATGGGGTTTGATCGCGGGGTTCATGCCAGTGAATTATTGCGCGGGCATAACTCAGGAGGGCCTATGAACTATACTTGGAGAGGTTGAGTGAATAATTCCCCGAGAGGAATTAAGAGGGTCAGTCAGACTCTAAGGGCCGAAGTTGAAAGATCTTGTGCGGACTCCAGCCTGAGGGTTTAGGGGTCTGTGCCATAGCGCCTTCCACTCTTTCTTGGGAACCATGGGAGGGTGCTCGTGCTTGAGGTCTATTTGCAATTTATCTTGATACTGGGCCCTGGTGTATTTCAAATTCTCATAGGCTAACTTTGTAACCACTTTCTTGTTGAAAGTGTTGCCAAACAAGTTTACCATGTGATCTATTAAATCATCTTTCTTTTTTCTATCTTGGCCATTCCACCGTGTGCAAATGGTGGGGCCAAACAACTCCAATGCTTTGTCATGTAAGTTTCTATAGAAAACATTGTTTCCTACAGAAACGTGTTATCCATTAATTTATAATAATATCAACAAATGTCCATTTCAATTTCATGAAAAAAAGTAATCAATTAATGGGACAATTACCTGCAATCTTCTGAATCTTGATCGGAACACATGCGTCATCCACCAGAAAGGTGATATCTAGTGATCTGGTGTTTTTAATTCATTCTGCTCCATGCAGAATAGTATCCTATCCATCTACACTATGTTCCTCTCTGGAGTCATCATGTGGAGTCCCAAGCTCCAACTCATCATGCTCCGGCATGTCATGCCAATCAAAATCATTTCGCTCATCAATGGATTCGAGGGGACCCTCGGGAGGCTCAAAAAGCCTCACTTTCACTTTGCTATGTCGACATTTTTTTTTGCATTGGACCATCATTGTTACCTATAGCAGTTGCAGGATCGACAGGTTCCCCACGCATGGGGTTTAAAAACTCCTACAAACGGAAAAATTTTCTTTATCAGATCATATACAAAATATAAAACTAAAAAACGGATATGAAATTGTCATAGCTAATAAAAATATGTGAAGATGCCACTTACCCAAAAATTAGTTATTGTATTTTGTAGCTCTACAATTCTTTCCCTATCCTCCTGTGTCAGGGGTCTTTTTCTAATCAAACCTAGATATTCTATGTTAGCCTTCTTCAAGGCCTTCGTTACAGTTGTCATTGGGTCAGTCGAATAAATTCCCGTGTCTAGTCCTAGTACAATTTCCTTGTAAAATTTGTATAAGATATTTGGAGAATGATAATTTTGAAGGTGCTAGGCATGTTCCTACACACCAGGATGAGATCACCTCTCATTGACAGTCAGTGTATTGATCCCTTTTAGTTTTGGGTTGTTAGTATTTTCAATTGCATGGACCTTTCAATCTAGTCAAAGTTGATCAATTAATGTCTCTTGTTATTGTGGGGTTATAAAGCCTCATGATCCCAATGACCACATGCCTCCAACCTTATGATATAATGATCGTTGGGTGACAACATTTATGAAGGGTGATGACTAAGACTAGGGGAAAATTTCAATTCAAGGCTAGGAATGACCATGCCCACATCAAGTGAAGGAATAAAATTAAGAAGGTACATGTGTTGTCCCATTCCATGTCAAAAACAATGCATCCATTCACTGGGAACAAATCGATGACTCCACTAAATTAGGGTTTATGGTTTACATGATGAATTGATGATGGAAGAAAGTTCGCCTGTGAGTTAAATTTGAGTCTAGAAACCCTCCCATATCGTTAAGGCATGTGAATAGTCTATCCATTTCAAATTTCAATGCATTTAGAAACAGTTTGAAAAAATTTCAACGTTGGCCCCATTCACAGGTCACTGTTGCCCGTGTCTAGTCCTAGTACAATTTCCTTGTAAAATTTTCATAAGATATTTGGAGAATGATAATGATGAATTG
>WSFP011413680.1:0-24112 GCA_009831015.1 Picea engelmannii | reverse complement strand
TTTTTAATCATTTTTCTTTCCTAATTACTTCTAATTAATAGAAAAGTCAATCAAGAATATATCATAAACCATGGTAATAAGGAGGATATTTGTACCTTTTTCTCAACTCAACATACCCCCCAACTTACCTTTTTGCATGTCCTCATGCAAGAAGATAGTTTAGATGTAAAGCAGTGATGTTGTAGGGAGGAGAGGTCTTTTCTCTAGGCCTCTTGAACCCATTCTTACCTTTAAGTTCTTCAAAAGCAGCATCTTCCTCCTTCTTATGAATTTCATAATTACTTTGATAACCCTCTAGAGGGCACCAAATGATGGGAGGATTGTACCTTCATCCAATCCATGCAGGCCCTTCATCTAGGATCATTTTGGCATACCTCTCTAACATGAAGGTGGCTGCATGAAAATTTTTGAAACCAAATGGTTCCTTGTTCTTGACTACATTTGAGGAGACATCCCATCTTAGTTTGGAAGAAGAAATGTTATGTAAGGCTCTCAAGTGATGGTTGCTATGTCTATGAATTTTCTTGAGTGTTCTCATGTGAGCGTTGTTCTGATTGCATAGTTTCATGAATGTTTTCAGGTTGGACTGTCTTTTTACCCTTTCTTCTTTTCACAATAGAGGTTTCAAGAACAGAAATTGTTCTTTGTCTCTTCTTCTTAGATGTTTCTGCCTGTATGGTATGATTTTCTGCCAGCTAGATGGGGTCTGATTCCATTTCAGGCTGGGGTACTGGAATTTCAATTTGGGCATTGTCTCCTCCTACCCGAGCTGCCTCAATTACCTATGAGGGAATTTCATGGTGGATTTTGGGTTGTTCAATTTGTAGGGGCCTATCAGGCTCAATCAAATCTCCCCAAGTCATTTGTGTTTGGCTCAAGGCCATGTTTACTATTAATTTTACTATTTCATGGTGACTAATTATATTGACAAGGTCTTTGGCCTTCTGGATCCTTGTAGCAACTTCATGCAACATGGAATTTAAAAAGAATGGAAAATTTATCACTGGCCTTTGTTTTAGTGTTGCTAGCAGTTTGAGGTGGCATGGTCTTACCACATCGTATCTCCCATCACATGTGATATATCTTTGTATTACTCCTGCTAGCTCCCTCCATGGCTCGCTGAGAGCAGTGGGGTTGAGTCCTTTCCCTTTTTTATCGAATTCTTCTTCTGGTTTCGCAAAGGACTCCACAGCCTCCTTGAGTGTTTTGTATTTCTCGGTCCACTGTGTGCCTTCATTTTGGAGGCATGTTACCTCCACTATATTTTCCTCAGTGATCGGAATTTGTATGTCTCGAATCACTGAGACTCCCCTCTGTAAGTTCTGAAAAAATGCTAGCATGATATTTATGCCGTATCCTTGCAATCTGTTGAAATATTGTGTTCACCCCAAACGATGTAAAATTTCCCTTTCTTGGTTGGTTACTTGCAGCAATGTGGGCTCTCGACGGATGCTTCGATCACCCATGTCTTCTATAAACAAGTCAACACAACTATCGAATACTGTAAACTTAGTTAGACCATCTTGTGAGAAAATATTACCAGAAATGGTAAAAATCATAGCACAGAAAATGTATATAGAAATATGAATTTTCCCATTAATTGTAATCATTATGATCTATCGATAAACGTGCAGCATATCCGCCCCCTGATAAATGAAAAGGTCGACCTTGACCATCGATATGTGTGAGAGTAATGATGGCAGGAAGTTCAAGTGAGGGGTAATTACTACGTTACCGCCATTGGGAGTACAATCATTAATAACTTTCAAATAAATTTAATGGTAATCATGAACAATAATCACTCCTTTTGTGGGAAGTACAAGTTCAAATACCTATGTTCAAAAAAATGTTTAAGGAAGAATATTCCTAGTAATTTTAAATTTGTTCACGTTTTATAAATGTTCCACATGTCATAACTTTGTTAGTTTCCCTTATGTTAAATATAACTGGAATGATAGCCCCTTTTCTAAGAAAGGAAATCTAGAAATACACAAAAAAAACTTAGCATATTTAGGATAAACTTCCATACCACAGGCAGAGCCACTGCTGCCAGCTGGCGTCCATAGCCTCGACAGGTTTTCATTTTAACCCATAGATGAGCATGTATCCTCAATAAATAGTTTGAATCGTCTTTTCCCAAAAAAGGCCACTATCCTGGTTTGGTAGCCGGATAATGACAATGCCACTCACTAGATCGTAACCTAAGTGAACAAGTCAGCTCGTGATGAGACCTCTTGTCCTTTGACGCTAAATGTCAAAGGCCATTTCCCTGGTGTGGTAGCCATAGTGGGAATGTCACTTATGTTATTCTCTTATGATCATGGTAGGTTGGTTCATGATGAGAACCCCTATCCTTCATGGGAGAAGTTTATTTTCTTTATTTATATTTTATTTTTTATTTTTTTTTAGGTTTTATTAAGGGAGGCTCATCTACTCCTTAAGAGTGAGGGATGGCGTAAGAAGTGTAATAATTCCAAGTAAAAATGTTCCTTAGACTCCTAATTACGATATGAAGGCAAATTATCATTCAAGTATATGTATATATATAGTGGAAAAGAAACAAATTATGGTGGTTAAGGATTATGAACAATATTAAGATAATTCAGAGAAATCAATCCAAAAACAATTTGTTAAGGTATGCTAGATATTCCAAAAAAGAAAATGGCAAATTGTTACCTTGATAACTAGAAGTGATGTTGTTGAAAATTAGTTAGTGAAGGTCATACCCAAAGGAGTGGCTAAATGTATCAACAACATGTGTTGTTCATGAAAAATCGTGACTTTCGAGGGAAAGGAAAAACCGCAGAAGGAACAGCAATTGTTTCTTTCGAATGAACAACGCTATCCGAAAAAGAAGGAATGAGAATCACAACAAAGGGGACGACAGTTGTTACATTCGATTGAATGATGCTACCCGCAACAAGGAACGATAATCGCAACAAAGGGAAGGGCAATTGCAACAAAGGGAACTACAGTTGTTACATTTGAATGAATGATACGACGATGATTTTCCAATTTTAACCATCTAATTAAATAATTGGAAACCTCTCGCAGACATTTTTGTTTTAACAAATCTAGGATTGATTAGTCATCAACTAAATTCATTCAATTTTTATGGGTAGGTTTATTTAATGATTGAAGTATTGGATGGTTTGTAGTGTTATGCATTCATTTTCCATTTACTACAGTTGCACATTCTTTTAATGCAGTCGTCCGATTTTTGTTGCGGAACATGACATATTCATCTTTTGTGTGAAGCAAGGTTTACATTCGATGGATTCTTCAAAAATGAGATAGGAGTAATTTGAAATTTTGGAGAAGGAACAGAAAAGAGTGCTAATTATATTTATTACAGTCATCTTTTCTAATTCTTATTCTCCAAAGTTCTTTATAGTGACTTTCCTAGACAGTAAAAATATAAATTCTTAATCAAATCCTTAAAAAATCCTATATACAATATGTATAGTGCTGATAAAGACAACAATTTCATGGAACTAAAGCTACTGGGTTACCTTCCCAGCTAGCTAAAATCTGAACAGTATGATCATTACTTACTTCTTGGCAAAAGGATTCTTTTGAAAGCGGTTGATAGTATAGTCGTAGTCGATGTCCATTTATCAAAAAGGGAGAACCAGACCCGTCAATGGTAACTAAAGTGACAATGCCGTTATCATGAACTTCATTGATTTCATACGGTCCTAGCCACCTTGTCTGCAATTTTCTAGGAAAATCCTGAAATCTGGAATCATAGAGAAGCGCCCAATCACCTTTCTGGAAGGATTTCTTCTTGATATGTTTATCATGCCAGCTAGCTCTCTGCTGCTGAATAAAAGTTGTGCGTTGAAGGGTGAACATGCGTGCTTCATCTAACTCATTGAGCTGTTGTAAGTGTTGTGTGTGTGCCTCCGTAAGATCCAGTCCAATTTCCTGAGCCATTCTTAGAGTCTTGATCTCAAATTCAATTGGAAAGATAGGTTCTTTGCCAAAGAATAGATGATAAGGAGAGTAGCCAGTAGTGTTACGCCATGTTGTACGATAGGCCCACAAGGCATTTGGAAGCTCGGCTGCCCAATTTTGATGGTTTGTTGAGATTTGTTTTGTCAAGATTGCCTCTAAGACATTATTGGTACTTTCCACTTATTCGTTTTCATGTGGGTGGTATGGGGAGGTAACTTTGTGCTTAATGTGATAATTGCGCAGAGTGGCCGTGATTTTATGTGTTGTAAATTGCGACCCTCTGTCTGTGATTACTGCCCTTGGTAATCCATAGCATACAAATAATTCAAAGAGAAACTTAATGATTGCTTCCTTTGTTGTGTTTGGCAAGGCTAATGCTTCTACCCACTTGGTCATATAGTCTGTTACAACTAGTATATAAGCTTTCTGATTTGATTTTGGGTTGAAGGGGCCAACAAATTCCAGTGCCCATCTCTCAAAAGGTTCTGCCACCACTTGTGCTTGTAGGGGCATTTCATCAGCTTGGCCTAGTTCACCCATCCTCTGGCAACTGTCGCAGGCCTAGACATGTTTCTTTGTGTCTTTGAATATTGGGGGACAATAGTAGCCCATATGTAAAACCTTATGCCCAATTCTGTGGTCTACAAAATGTCTACCACAGGGCTCATCATGACCTGCCTTCAAGACATCGTAAATTTCATCATCTCTTACACATCTTTGGATCTAAAGATCGGACCCTGTGTGGAAAAGATATCCACCAATCCAGGTGAACCGTGCATTGGGTTGAATTATTAGTTTCCTTTCTCTTGATGACAGGTGTGATGGTAGTTTCCCAGCTGCCAGATAATTTGCCACATCAGCATACCATGGCATCCTAATAGTGACAATGAACAAGTGTTCGTATGGAAATTGGTCTTCAATTGTCAAAGAGTCATATGTTTTGGGCACGCGAGACTTGATGGTGATGTTGAATTCCTACAATAGTAATAACCACCAAGTAACCCATTCATTAGTAATTAGTTTGTTAGCTAAATATTTAATAGCATAATGGTCAATATACAGAATAACTAGATAGCTTGTTATATAGTGGCGAAATTTATTAATAGCATGTATAACGGATACAAATTCTTTTTTTGTTACTATGTAATTTAATTCAGAAGGAGTAAGTTTTTTGCTAATAAAATAAATAGCATAAGGTTTCTTGTCTTCTTCCTATCCAAGGACAGCACCTATGGCGATATCCAATGCATCTGAAGAGATGTGAAATGGTAATTTCCAGTTTTCTCCTCTCAACACCAGTGTTTTTGAAACCAGCCTTTTGAGCTCTACAAATGCAACATCACACTTATCATACCACTGAAATTCCACATTACCAGTTAAATCATGTAAAGGTGCAACTATTCTTGAAAATATTTCTATGAATCTGCGATAATATCCTGCACAGCCAAGGAAACTACGTACCTCAGTTTGTGTACGAGGTGTAGGTAAATTAAGGATTACCTCTATTTTTGTTGGGTCTACCTTGATTCCATCTGTAGAACCATAGTGTCCTAGAACCACACCTTCAATCATCATCATATGACATTTCTCATGACTTAAACATAGCCTGGTAGCAATGCATCATTCCAATACCTTCTTGAGATTGCTTAAGGCTTGATCAAAGTCAGTGCCATAAGGGGTGAAATCGTCCATGTAAAATTCAAGTACTTCATTAATCAAATCAGAAAATATGCTCAAAATATCTCTCTGGAATGTAGTTGGAGCATTACATAATCCAAAGGGCAATACTCTATATGCGAAGGTACCCCAGGGACATGTAAATGTAGTTTTATCCTGGTCTTCCGGAGCAATCTAAATCTAATTATAATCGCTAAAACCATCTTGGAAGGAGAAAATTTTCTTCCCTGCTAAAGTATCAAGGACCTGATCAATAAAAGGTAGGGGAAAGTGGTCCTTCTAGGTGGATTTATTGAGTTCTCTGTATTCTACATAGATTCACCACTTCCCATTCTTTTTAGGGATGATTACCAGTGGAGAGACCCACCAACTGTCTAAAATAGGATGGATGAAATCTACATCCAACAGTTTTTGTAATTATTCTTTAACAACGTCCCTAAGATGAGGGTTCAATCTTCATTGGGGATTTCGGATGGTTCGAGCATCTTTTTCAATATAGATATGATGTGTACAGAGTTGGGGGTCAATGCCCTTCATGTCGGGATACTCCCAAGCAAAAGCCTGTTGATATTTAGAAAGGATCTGAATCAACTTTTGTTGTTGTTGCTCATTCAAATTGGTATTAATATTCAGAGATCTTCTTGGTGCAATTTCGACTGAAATGTTGTTATGGACAGTCGTAGTGGGAATATGTTGCTCCATCAATTCTTCCAAAGGGTCTCCCTATGCTTCATTATCCAGAACAACTTTTAGCATTTGACATGTTGGGTTTCCTATAATAGTTGGGTTGTTAATGAAGCTACTGATCACATCATCTTCTAGTTGGTTTTTGAGTCTAAGAGCTTCTTCCAGTTTGAGGGGAGATCGTAGGTTCTCTTCTAGATATATAGGTGGTTGCAACTCCTGATGTATGACAGGCAGACTTGGTTTAGCTGGAGGATACATGATAAGGTTCTTTATAGCACTTCCTCTATCAATTGTCATGTTTCCTGTGCGACATCATATGTATGCATCTGTCGTTGTGAGCCATGGTCTTCCCAATATCAATGGGTGTCCATCAAGTCTACTTCTTGGGTCGATAACTAAGAAATCAGTTGGGTATTCCCAAGAGTTGACTGAAATTGTTATATCTTGTAATGTGTCGACTTGTTTAACCATCGATCTGTCAGTCAATTCTAACATAATTGAAGTAGGTTCGAAGGAGGTGATACCCAGGACATTACAGGTCTCAATGGTCAGAATATTGATGGTTTCCCCCAAATCCACCAGTGTATTTGGAAAAAAATAGCCCCGTATCTAAACTGTTACCACAGGATTCCTTGGGTCTGTATACTTGACCGGCTCTTGCTTGCCTAGAATAAGATCGGACAAAGTTCCTACCATGTGAACAATTGATGGATCCTTAATTTTCCTTCCGGGCTTCTTTCCACATAATTCTTTAATTGTTTTTGCATAAATTGGGATGTCTTGTAAAGCCTGGAGGAGTGGAGTTTTAACACATTGATTCTTTAGTTCCCCGACGATATCAAAGTTAGGATATACATTTGGTTTTTCTATCATTAGCCTCTCGGGAAATGGGGGAGGAGGAATTACATCAAGATTATGTTGCTCGACTGTGTTTTCCCCTTGTTCTGTTTCTTCTATTATGACCACAGTCAATGGTTTTATTGCTAGTTGTATATTATTCTCATTCTCCTATTCTTGATGAATGTTACTTTCCTCAGGAGAAATTATACGCCATGATCTCAACCGGATTTCATTGCACCCTACAGAGTTGATTTCACCCTAAAAATTCTCGACAATTTGCACGAGCTGGGTTGGTCTGTTATTAGGATTCGGGTTGGGTTGAGCTGGTAGTTGAGGGCGCATTTGAGGTTGAGGATTCTGGGGTAGTTGAAGTGGAGCTTGTAAAGTGGTTTGAGCTTGAGGAGCCATCCCCATGGGTTAATTGGTCATTCCCATGGGGCGTTGTCAGTTTTGATTCCAAATTGGGGGCTTGGGCAGTTGTGTTTGTCCACTGTGAAGGATAGGGGTTATTATTTGAATTCTGCCAAAATGGGGTAGCGTATTGTAAGTAAGGCCAAGTGGTATTAGCAGCTGGTTGATTTGGCCAGAGTGCAGTAGGATATTGTTGGGACTGCTAGGTGGGGTTAGCAAATGGTTATCCCTGCCATGTATTTCCATAATTATGTTGTTGATTATACTGCCCAGAAAAGAAAGAAGAGGGATCTTGTAGCGTACCTGGGTGACGAGCCTGCCATTGGCAATGCTGAGCCATCATATATACTGGTTATGTTTCCTCTTCTACTTCTTTAAAGACAACTTTTATTCCTGGGAGTGATGGACATTGTTCTATTGCATGGTCTTTGGCACAGATGGCGCAAATCCAAACCACATCCAAGGGACACTCCCTCGAACCATGTTTCCTTCTGCATCGTGGAAAAAATATGGCTAATGACTGCTCTGCTTCTGCTTGTTTCTATTTAACCTGTAGAACATCCAATTGTGTAGTCAAAGTACTCAAAATGTCTGTTTTAAAATTTTCTAGAAGATCACCAACTTCTACTAGGGTGACACCCCTGCTAGTAATGTTACTATTTCTGGTGATGGGAGCCTGTATTCCCGATCTGGTTCGTGTACTTCCTCATGAATACCTAATGCACAATTGGACAATCTCATCATATGTTTCTTGATAAATATCACCTTTTCCCATTAAATTCAATGTTTCTACCCAATCATCCTTCATACCTATTATTAGAGTGGCTTTAAGTACCTCACCTGGTAGTGTACTGTAAGGCAATCTCTGCAAATTATATTGAAATCTCTCAACATATTCTTCTAGTGTTTCATTTTCTTTTGCAGTCATTTTAAAGATTTCATCCTTTAAATCCCTGGTTCTACAGTAGTCTTGATATTTTGTAAGGAAGGCTTGTTTCATTTCATCCCATGAATTTATAGTTCCTCCTCCTAGACCCATAAACCATCATAAAGTTTCTCCTTTTAGGGTGGAAATAAATAGCTTTAGTTTCTGGGGTTCAGAGGTGTAGTCATAGCCTCTACACAGGACATCAAACTCAAATAAAAACACATCAAGGTCCTCTGCGATCAATCCGTTGATGGTTGGAAGATTTTGTAGTGGAATGGCTTTCATTGGGGCATTAGCAACCGGATCAACTATAGGATATTCCGAGGTGGAATTCTGGGGTCACGGCTAATTTTTTTGTGCCATCTGGTCGAAAATGTGCCAATGATTCTCAGGGATTTCTTGGTCTTTGTGTTCTATTCGAGGTGATTGATTACTTGGTCCCTTAGGAAATTTAATCATGCTACCTCTATCTGGGATTTTAGATGTTCCTTCTCCTATCAAAATCATAGGATATCTAGGTTCATGTGGTGGTGGGTTTGCCTCAGCAATTCCACTGGTTTCCCCTTCTCCTTCTTTCCAATTACAAGAATTTCCCTCATCTAAAGGGCTGAGAAGTGGAGTATGTGTATTTTGGAAACTTTGTTCAATCCCTTCAGTTCTATTGTGAACCTCAGCATGAGCTACAGTTGGTGAATTTGTTGCTTGAGGGATTCTGGTAGAACCTTATCGAGGTCCAACCAAGGCTTGAGATTCATCTTTTTCGATGATTTCGTCTATGAAAGTGCTTCTTCCAAGGGGCACCAGGCCCTAGGCTTTTGTAGTTTTTGGTGGGGGTTTTAATTTTTCAGGTTCTTTCTCAACTCAACACCAATAACAAAGATGTGTAAGATCCCTTCTGTACCTTTTTCTCAACTCAACACCAGTAACAAAGATGTGTAATATCCCTTTTGTAAAAAGGGAAATTTTGAAAATCCTACAAGTGCCAGTCGAGAAGGAGGATCCAACCATCATGTTAAACACTATGTATCTCGATCGACCAAGGGAAAAGAACAACTGCATGCTTGATTCAAGGGTCTAAACAAATGTCATATCATTGAAGGTAATGAAACATCTTGGTTTGAAGATAACCCGACCTTATGGAAATGTATCTGGTATTGATTTCAGAAAGTTCAAAGTCCTCGGGGTATGTGAGGACGTTGAGGTTTTCCTTATTGATTTTCCACATATCAACATTCTCATGGGAATAGTAGTGATTGGAATTACAGATGCTTGGGGGATGATTTTATCTAGGAGTTGGTCTACTGCTCTTGTGGGTTTCCTTAGCATGGATCTAACCCATGAACACATTCCTATGGAGGACAACACTTTTCAGATACTATACAATAAAAAGAAAGTTGATAGACATGTGATGGATTCTGATGGTCCTGATAATGCTAACGAATGTGATTATGATGTTCTCCCACAGACCATTGAGTATGATCCATCTGAGCTACCTTTTATGCAGGAGGACTCCATAGACACGCCTCTTCCATGGACAAATCAATACAAAGACCAACTTGCAAAATACCATGGGAAGGAGCCAGGTTCTATCCAAATTTTGAAGAAGGAAGATGAGAAACATGAAGAAATCATTAAATATACAGTCCACACAGAGCCTCCATGCAATAATGACGCAGACCCCCACCTCGGCAGGGTCTGCTGACCTCCCGGTCTTTGGATCTTCCAATTCCCAAGCCGAAATGGCTTCCTGGTCTTCGCTAGAACCCTTCACACATATAACCACGGGTCTCCTTTATATGCTCCACCTGTGTGAACATGTACTAGACACAAGCCTCCACTCCACGTGACCACCGACGTGACCATAGACTTAACCCCAAAAGGCACATCATGTTTCACGATTTCGGGACATCAGTTGCGAGTCACCCCGACTCCTCTGATTCTTGAAACCCCGAAATGGGCTAACGGTTCCTAGTTCATCCCTTAAGTTCTTCACTAATGTGACCCTCGGTTGCGACCTGGGGCCCAACTTTCGAACGCGTCGGGATTTCGCATGTTGGGGGTTTGTGAAGTGGTCCTCTGTCCTTCTCCCGAAATATGAACCCACGATGACCGCTTATGCCAGATCGACGATCCTGATTTCCCCCACAATCTGACGGTCTAGATCCTTTTTCTCGCGAAGTTGAGATTTCGCGACTCACAACTTCCAGGTAGTAGTTTCCTCCACTCTCCTGACTCCCAAAATGCAGATATTTCAGAGCGCCAAATCAATAGCTCTCGCTCCTTCAGATCTGACGGTTGTTATCTCTCTTGATCTTGTGAGTTTTGAAATACTCTCGCCCTTATCCTCCTCATATGTCTCCGGGATCCAACGGCCCATGGAAATCGACACTTCAGCCTCCAAGAATTTCCACCATCCGTTCAAAATCTCAATAGTTCCTCACTAAATAACTCGACGTCTTTCCTCCTGAGCTTGATTTCTGCGAGGTGACTTCGACCCTCATCCTTCCTTTGAACTTTCTTCGAGTCTCTATCCCTCCTGAGCTTGATTCTTACTGCAAACTCGAGGATTCCAAGGAATCCTGCATGCACTCGTTGCGGCTCTCACGATAATCTATGATTATCTTATATCTTCCAACTCTGTGCACTCCTTGCGACAGAAGTTCTTCAACCACTCCCTTGGGTTGGAAAAGTCTAATACTTCGACCCAGCCTACGCACACCTTGCACGGCTCTATTCTATACATGCACTTATGTGGGTATATGAACAACTCTATCTCTTCTGAGCTTTTCTGAAGTAAAACTCATAATCTTGTCAACGCACTCCTTGCAAACCTTCACTGCACTCCTTGCAGGAATTCTCAAGATGAGGAGAAATTGAAACTTATACTCTCCCTCTCACAGACTTCATACATTCAACATGAAATCATACACACAAAGCATTGAAACAAATGCATAACAGAGCATATAAGCAAACTGTAAACATACCATTCAATAGATGCAAGCAGTAACCATAACAACACCATGAAATTGGATCAAAGCATTCTTATATTAATTCAAGTGCTTCTATACATGGTTTCTATAGCAACAACTATCTACTCAAACAAATTCTACAATCTATGTTCTTCTCTACTCTCCTATGCTCTCTTGCTCTACAGCTTCTACACAATGAGCATCGATAATACAATACATACAAGGGAGCTTTCTTGAGTTTTCCCTCCTACAACTCTAAGTTATCTTATCGAAATTAAAGACTACAACTACTTTACATTTATTCTAATAAATGCCCACAACCGACAGATGAGAGCAATGCTCAAGATCTGCATTACAATCCCCAAAACATTCAAGAGCAATTACATCCTTCTAGCTATTACATTAATGTTTCATCTTTTGAATTTCAAAATGTCTTCAAAATGTGCGTTGGTGTATATCCATTTGTCCTCCACTCGCGCTTGCTGGCTATGCTCCTGCATCAGATGAGAATACACCTTGCATTGATTTCGATGAAGGAATTCTTGTGCTCATGTGGGATAAAAGAAAGTGCAAGCCCGGATATGAACAGAAAGATAACAATTCATGGCTTGGCCCTTACATCATCAAGAAGAAGTCTTACAAAGAAAGGTATTATCTGACAGCATTAGACGGGAGAAAGATGCCATTACTAGTAGATGGGTCTCTTCTCCAACCTCACATCCAGGTCACATGACTTCTTCAGGGCCCGTGGCCCCAGGTAAGTAGGTAAGTCATTTTGATTCCCTACATTTTGCATCTTGATTGCTCATGCTAGTTTAGATTCATTTCATTTTCATTTTGCTCTACTTGCATATTGATTTCATGCTTAGCTTAGAAATTTTTTTGAAAAAATGTCAAAATTTTCTTTTGCTAGTTCAGTGGGTTTTGATTATCATCATATGAGAACGAGGATGAGTAGGTGATCCTGCACTTGAAAATTTTATGTTTCCTTGTAGGCACAAGTCTACCAGGAGATGTTGTGGTTCTCATGCACTCTACGGTGAGCACATGTCCCCAAGTAGGAGCTAGATGTTATCCCCATTTTGTGGATAACTAAGAAGATGATGTCTTGAGGCCCTCAAGTTGCAGATATGGAGTGCCGAGAGACTACATGACCAGCAGTACCCTTTCCATAGATGGAAAACCCACTCACCACCATAGATGATCACAGTTTTTCACATGGCATCCACCACATCATTTGGCTTCCGGAATGAAGTGGGCCTTGCTCCATGAGGTACAAGTCAGTATTATGGTGACCATTGTTTCAATATTTAAGCCATTTGATTATGTCGTATCTTAGATTTCTCTAGATTTCATGATATATGCTTGGACATTATGCATTTTTTCATGCTTCGCCTTGGTGGTTGACATTGTGCCCTAGTAAGTGGTCTTCCTTGGGAATGGGTTTTCTACTAGGAACTCCCTTAATGAGCCATCGTACCATTCCCAACCATACTTACCACTTTCCATCATTATTCCCCTCCATTTCCTTATCTTTTGGGATTTTAGGGTGTATTGACCCAAGAAGGGGTTGTCCCTCATTCTATGGGAAGAAGGACTTGAAGGTCCAGAGGGGTTGATGTTGGGTAAAAAATAAAATCCTTGTCTAAACCTTCTATATGCTTCACCCAAGGATCACCCAAGAAAGCAACAAAATTATTATCTTTGAGTAAAGGGGACCCACAATATAATAAAGAATGCTTAAAAGGTTAGTTGAAGGATAGGAGGTCTCATCACGAGTCGACCTATCACGTCCATGAATATCTAGTGGTATGACATTACCATCATCTGGTCACCAAACCAGGGTAATGACTCTCAGTTGCATGGCTAAGACAAAGGGGGTCTCAACATGATCCATCCTTCTCATTTCCACTAGGTGTTTGTGGGTAACATTGCCATCATCTAGTCACCACGCCAAGGCAGTGACCTTCAATCTCTCCTTATGCTATATTGAAAGAAAATACAAAGAAAGAAAGATAAAAGGAAATTGATGGGCTTGGAAAAAGTACATTGCGTACAAAGGTACCACACACCCTCTACAAAGGCACCCATGAATGAGACACTATGACCCCTTGTATGTCATGATCCCTATGCCCATTGAGTCTTGACCCCAACCACGTCATCCACTTTACATGGCTTTGAGAGGGGTATCTTGGAAGCTCTCCTTGACCTAGGGAAAGATCTACCCAATAGGACACCTCGTCAACCCTCCCATATTCAAGCTTAACAAGTTGCATAGTGTCTTTGAGCAGTTAATTGTTTGATATAGTGATATTTGATGCACATGCTTAGATGGATTATTTATTGATTGAATTCATTTATCATGATGTTATGACTTGAGATCCTTGTAGTGCATGCTCATTTTTCTTTGCAAGACCTTGCTGGTGGACAGTTTTGGGAGAACAACCCTAGCTTGGGATTCCATGGGGCTACAAGCCCATAGGTTGGATACCAAGGGCCCACATGTCAAAGGAGAGATATCAAACTTGGAAGGCCTTAAAGATGACTTGGATGACATAACCTAGCCCCCACATGCCAAACGTTTTGCCTAGGAGAGGCAAAACGTCTCTTCTAAAAGCATGACGTCACCTAGGGGGGGTAGGGTTTGGTGGTGTGGTTGATGCATTGGCACTTGGATGTTTTGAGGAGAATTGGGCTTTGGCCATGAAGGAAGTAACTTGGATACTTGACATGTGGCTTTGGCAAGCCTAGACATCCTCCTCCTACACCAACGACTTGCTCCTAATGCCAAAACATCCCCTAAAGGGGTGACGTCATTCTAAAATTAGGGTTTTCTTATGTGCAAAAGTGAATTTTAAATGAATTACTTTGTAAAGGGGGAAAGATTAGGGTTTTTTACCTCCAATCTTGTGTTTACCCCTTAATTTATGGGTAAGTCACCTTGGTCACATTTGTATAAATAAGAGATCATAATATCTCATTTTGACATAACTCTCCCTCATTGTGAGAGAACTTGGCCTGAAATTTTTGCTATACTTGGCTCTTTTATCTCGTGTGCACTTGCTTATGGCTATGTTTATGAATGGTTGATGGAGGAGCTCTAGCGCTAGCTTTGGATGATGCTTTCTAGCTCTTATGGTGGATTATCTTGGCATTTCTCTTGATCTTGGTATGGTCTTTTACTGTTATGTTATCATTTTTTCAATTCAAGTATTGTTATGCTAGGATATAGGTGGGAAGTATAAGGGAATACACCCCCACCATAGCCTTCATCATTTTATGCTTCATCTCATTGATTTCACTAGGGTTTGCAAAGAGAAGTATAAGGGCATACACCCTCTTAGCTTAAACCCTAGCTAGAGAAACTTTCCTTGGGAAGTAAAAGGGCTTACACCCCCAAGGATGTAGCTTCTCTAGCTCTTGTTTATTTGACTCCATTAACCCAATAGTAAAGGCACCAGTCATACTTTTTTGCATTGGAGATATAAAATCATTTCCTTGGGAAATGTAATTTTTTATCTTTTGAAAGTTTTCTTGCTTGAAGTTGATTTGCCTCATTGAGAGGAGTCTTCCCCCACTAGGGCGTCCCCTCTCTCCCAATACTCTAATTTATGTTACAAACTTTAACCTACATCCATTAGGGCTGCATAACCCTAGCTACTAACTCTCTCATAACTCCTAAATTAACCCTAAACTTACTCTTAAATTTTGTTCACTTACTCTATTAACTAGGGCACATCTTTTGGGCTAGTTCTTCGCACTTTTGTGTGGTTCATTTTTCTGATGCATGCCATTGAATGCTACAGACATAAGGCTGCAATTTTCTGCAGAAAATACATGTTTACAACAACTATCTTATCTTGCTTCTTAAGTGCCATTTTTCAACCTATATTCATTGTTGAGCTTGATGTTGATTTACTTAACTAGTTTAGATCTTTGTATGTTGATTCAGATGTTTTACTTACTTATATAAACTGTCATATATTTTTGCAAATTAGGGACAAAAATCCTAACTTGCTTATCCAACTAACATATATCATTGCAAAGTGTCTTTTCTTGTGTCTCGGGCAGGTACAATCATCTGGAAAAGTATTATACATGTTGGGCAACAATTACTTGACTTACAAGGAATCTCTTCCCACATTTCATTCCACTTAGACGTGACCTCCAGGGGTTCACTTCCTTTTATCTCCATCTCCATCTCCATCCCCCTAGGGTCACCGGGATCGCCTCCATAGAGTGACCTAGTCACCCTCAAAGTGTGGGACCTACATCGAGGTGACATTGGGTGTAGGATTCCCAAGTTGTAGCACTTTCTTTGTGGTTGGGTCGGGCTTTTCCCAACCTACAACTTGCGGTATAACAAGCCTTAAAACTAATGTTCAAAGGTTTGTAGAAAAATGTTTGGTTTTCCAACAAAATAAGGTGGAAACAATTTAGAACCCAAGTCTCTTACAACCATTAGCCATCCCAAGTCAATGTTGGGAGGAGGTTTCCATGGATTTCATCACAGGGTTACCAATGTCTGAAGGAAAGAGTGGCATCATGATGATTGTTGATAGACTGACCAAGTACACACACTTTTGTGCACTCTCTCATCCTTTCAAAGCCAGTAGAGTTTCCACCGCATTCATGGAGATAGTTCAAAAACTACATGGAAGCCCAAAGATTATTGTAAGTGACAGAGGTCCATTCTTCACTGGACATTTTTGGATAGAATTATTTTCTTGTTTGGGTACTCAATTGGCTTATAGATCATCTTATCAAATCTGATGGGCAAACTGAGATAATGAACAAATATATGGAAGGCTACCTTCGTTGCTTTGTCTCTGATAAACAAACCCAATGGTTCAAGTGGTTACCCTTGGCAGAATGGTGGTATAACACTTCCTTTCATATTGCAACAAAAATGACACCATTTATGGCACTCTATGGATATCACCCACCTTCCATAACTTCTTCTCTAAAAGAAAAAACTAAGGTTTGAGCTCGACAAGTTCTCGAACTCTTAAAGGACAACCTGACCATGGCATAGAATCGCATGAAACAACAAGCATATCAACATCGTAGTGAAAGAAGTTTTGAAGTAGGGGATTGGGTATTCTTAAGACTACAACCATACAAACAGATGTCCCTAAAGCAAGCTAAGAAGGATAATAAATTATCACCAAAGTATTATGGCCCTTATAAGGTGTTTCAAAATATTGGTACTATGGCATACAAATTGGAGTTGCCTGGATCTTCGTGAGTACACCCAGTTTTCCATGTTTCATGTGTAAAGAAGGTTATAGGTGACAATATCCCAATTCAAACTATATTTCCAGAACTTGACGAGGAAGGAAAAATCATATTGGAGCCTGAAGCTATCACTGACACAAGAATTTGCCAACTGAGGAATAGATCCATTTCAGAGTATCTCATTAAGTGGAGGAAACTACCTGCTAAAGATTCTATTTGGGAAGATGAGTCTTTTATATAGAAGCATCCAGAATTACTCAAGCGTTGCGGACAACACTCGTTTGAAGGGGAGGGGCATTTTAAGCCCTAAATAGTGGCACATTACCCCTTAATTGGGGAATATTACATTAGTATTGTTATTTTATTTATGTCAGCTTGGGTCCATTAGTTATAATTGTACCTCCTAGTCTCCTATATATACCAAGGAGACCTCTTCATTTGGAATCATCTTGTATTTGTAAATTTATGTGGTGTATAAGGAGGTTTCCCCCTCAAAGAGGCTTATTATCTGAAATTCTCTCTTTTTCAAGGTCTTGAGTACTTATGTTGATTTTTTTTATGCTATTTTGATATTTGGTTCTTAACATATTGCAAGCATTATGCTTTTGAGTCTTACAAAACAAATCAGTGAAGATGCAGGAATTTCAGATAGTGAAAATGGAAGTGTAACTAGTAGTTTCTCAAAAATTGTTATTGATGACAGTACCTCATAGGCTTATTTACCACTTGATAATGGAAGTGATAGGCTATGTTGAAGTATTGGTTTCAAATCCTTGGCTTCAAAGCCAATTCACCCAGGTGGAGCTTCAAACTTTAAAATAACAATATGCATCCATGAAGAAGGAGAAAGGTGAATTAATTGGTGGGGATTTGAGCTCTAGAATGACTAAACTGAAAGATTTTGAGAATTTGTTCATTGAGGAGGAGGTAGGAGTTGTTGTGCGGGAATACCATTTGAATGCAAAAGAGATTTGAAGAAAAATAACACTAAGAAGGATAAAATATTTTTGAACGGAAGTAGAATTAAACTCTTCTCTTTCCTATGATAGTCACACCATTAAAACAACACAGCATCAATGAATATCATCAAAACAGTGCAATTTTATTTATATCAGTCTGTTGCAGGCCTAGAATTTACTCAAGTCGAGTTTACATATACCGTATGACTTGTACAAGTTTGTACTTCTGATGGTAATACTTATCAAAACCACAAAATACAAAACTGGAACTATTACTCAGTTTATAGTCGACTGGTATCTTCTCAAAGCATAGCTTATACCATTACCTCTTACCTGGGCACACTTTCCTTTCAGACTGGACAAGTGTTTAATCTGAGCATATGTCATACTTTCCCTAACTCGACTCCTTTACCTCCTTCAAGCCCATCTCCGCCTCTATTCCTTGACTATGATGAACGTTGGCCCTAACTCGTCTCCTCGTCCAAGAAGTGAGACCCAAACTGTTTTCCCTAACTCAACTCCTTGTTCACACAATGAGACCATGTTTTCCCTAACTCAACTCCTTGTTCACACAATGAGACCCAAATTGCTTGCCTCCTTATGCACGCATAGAAACCCTACTTGGTCTCTATCTCTATGAGACCCGACTTGATCTCCGGTTACACTTGCCTCTGTGTTCACGTAGGGAGACTCGACTTGGTCTCTATCTCGGCCCTTCTCAGTCTCCTCTTGTTTGTTATCTTGCAGACCTTGTCTCGGTCCTCTTTGGAGCCCCTCCTCTCTCCAGTCGACCTCACTCTATTTTCTCTTATATTGATAGTGAGGATTCCAAGTTACTTGTAACCCTATCATCTTTTCCTCAATCATTCTTAGCCCTCAGATCCTCTCATTATGAACTTGATTCAAGGGTGGGAACTTAATCAAGAATTGATATGCATCAATGGTTGAGATGCAATCTTAGGTTGAGTTAGGTGGTCCCCACCATTTAATTTTATTTTGTCTAATCAAAATATGGGCTTCCTCCTCATTACTAGACACCCCTAATGAGGAGTTACTTACCCAAGCTATACTCTAACACTCCCTCTTAGAGAGGGAGGTAAAGTCACCGGAGTTGTCTTCTCCAGGATCCACCTCACTGTGTGTTTCTCCCTCTGAGTCTGAGAGGCCCAATCGTTCCATGTTTGGACATTCTATTTATTCTGCTAGGATGGGTCTACTACACCTTGCACCAAGATTATCTGAGTATCCCCATTCATCCAATTGATTCCATTCCCACCATGTGGGTCTACTGAGAATAACCTAATGTTCTCTTGCACTTTGACTTGTAGACTCATTACTTTCTTCTATGAGTTTGTAAACAGGTTGTCCCCATAGTTTATATAGCCCATATTCACTTATTCCTATCATTACAGGTGGTCTTGGTTCTTGACTTTTAACTGAACATATGTGTACATTGTAGCCAATAAAGCTTGCCCCGTAGCCTTGATGCTTCAAGGCTAAGATTGAGAGCAAGTTGATTCTCATAAATGGTATGTACAATACTTCTAGTATCCTAAAAATTCTATCCGGTTCTAGCTGTAGTGATATTGCCCCTTTTCCATGAAATTCCACCATACTGGAATGTACCCCACACTTAACAATTCATGAAGCTTGACTTGAGAATTCCTGACTTGCAAGTTGGTCACCTATCATGTGACTCGTGGCCCCATTGTCTATGTACTAGCCTACCCTGGTTTTGTCCTATGTATCCAAGAACATAGTGTATTTATCCTTAAACATTCTAGAAAACTCTCTAGTTGTGGCAGCCAATTGCTACTCATCTGCCTCTTCTTTGTTTTCAACTTCTGTTGAGGCTGCAATCTCTTTTCTTCTCCTTCTTTCACCAAATCCCTTCTTAGCTTGGGTGCAGTGATTAGAAAAGTGTCCAAGCTCTCCACACATGAGAAATAAATGAAAATCATAGACTTTGTCTCAACTCTTCAAATTCCATTGGATGCACAGTAGTAAATATTGGAACACGGGACTTAGTTGAAGGGCAACCTCATCTTGTCCTTGCAAGGTTCAGAAACAAAATCAAGTTTCAGACTTGGACAAAAAGAAATCAACCCACATCTATTATGTTTTATTGAGTAGAGCTTCAACACAAAATGGGACTATTTTTTGTATTTCCAAACACATAAAGGGATACCACTTGTATAGGAGTGTACATTTATATCTTCTAATAATTACCTACATAAATTATCTCAATAAAAACAAACTTCTTTATTTTGTATTGCTCTTGTATTTATATATTTCCATCTGCAATACCAAATCAACAAAGGAATCTTGATAATATACTGAGTTTTGTGGAACCTAGAGTTGTGAACTGGTACATTGTCACAAAAGGCAACAATGAGGAAGAAAAGAGGTTGAATGCAACCTATATAATCAATGTGGCAATGAATCTTCGATGCCTAGTTTTCCTTCTACCTGAAGACATTGTTGAGGTCAATCCTAAAATGATACGTATTATATTGATTGCAAGCATTATGTTTTGGAGTCTTACAAAACAAACCAATGAAGATGCAGGGATTTCAGACAGTGAAAATGGAAGTGTAACTAGCAGTTTCTCAAACATTGGTATTGATGACAGTACTTTAAAGTCTTATTTACCACTTGATAATGGAAGTTGCAGGCTATGTGGAAGTATTGGTTTCAGGTCCTTGGCTTCAAAGCCAATTCACCCAGGTGTAGCTTCAAACTTTAAAATAACAATATGCATCCATGAAGAAGGAGAAGGGTGAACTAATTGTTGGGGATTTGAGCTCTAGAATGACTAAAATGAAAGATTTTTGAGGAGTTATTCATCGAGGAGGAGGTAGGAGTTGTTGTGGGGGAATACCATTCGAATGCAAAAGAGATTGTGGATTTTGAAGGTTTTCTATGGATTTATCTTAATTTGCAGACACGGGTAGATACAAAATTAAGTGGTTCCAAGAAAAAAATTGCATTTCTAAAGACTGCCACAACCACCTTGCTTCACACAATTGGCGAATCTGAGAAGGTGGCATTTTTTGCTCATATCAATATCTACCTTAGAGATGATCGAGTGATGAAAAAGATACCTTCCAATTGATCCTATGACAAATGATCTTTTTGATATAGTGAAGGATGGCATTCTTCTATGCAAATTGATCAATGTGGTTGTTCTTGGAACCATCGATGATCGAGCAATAAATATGAAACCAAAGCTTAATCCATGAGAAATAAATGAGAATCAAAGTCCATTGGATGCATAGTAGTAAATATTGGAACACGGGACTTAGTTGAAGGGTGGCCTCATCTTGTCCTTACAAAGTTCAAAAACAAAATCAAGTTTCAGTCTTGGACAAAAATAAATCAACCCACATCTGTTATGTTTTATTGAGTAGAGCTTCAACACAAAATGGGACTTACACCATTATGCCCATGTCTTATCATATGTCGATAAATAAAATTTATTTTTCTCACCTTTCCACCAAGACAATCATTACATGGGCGTGGATATCTCTCCATATCATTCTCATCGGTTATTCTTTCATCATATGCATGGTATTAATCCGTTTTCAACCTTCGACTTTGACTCATCTTTGATGTTCTAAATTCCAATATTAATTTGATACGTTAATTAACAAATCTCAGGTAATTTAGATAGTATAAGGGCACAAAATCAACTAAGTTGTTGTTAACAACAACAACATTGACAAGGAACTAAGCTAGTCTATGAGTTTGCATTTTCTATTTGTTAATAGAGGTTGGGCAAAGCAAGCATTGCTCATAGAAGCCAATAGGAAATGAGAAATGTGTCATAGAAGGAGGATTTTATCAGCCTTGGCAGATCTGAATCCTCTACAGTTTGGCATTTTTGTGGAGCATGTAGTTCTTACTGCAACTTCCCACTCTCAATTTTGGCCAAGTTATTGCAGATTAATGCTTTTGGGGGCACTTGAAGGAGCTTGAAAGAATTTCTTCCTAAAACTATCATGCACTGAAACTATCAAAGTTACATTTTTTTCTAAAATTATCAGAGTTCCATTTTTATGATATTGAAGAATGTTAAAAAGTGACCACACTTGTGATTCTAGTTTATATCTACTAGATTCAACACAACAACACAGGCATCAGATATATTGCTCACTAGGGTTTTCCAACTAACACAAATAGGGTCTTCCAACCAACACAGACATAGACTATGGTGCCTCTAGTTATTATTCCTCCTAGTGTATCCATGACCAAGAGGACCCTATGTGTAATCACAAACCCCTTCATGAGTATGGGCATAGCTAGTTGGAGATGTCCTTGTTTTTGCAAGTAGTAATGATCATGCAGAAGCAAAAATACATGGGAGGATATATATTGGACTAGAAGCATGAACCTTTTTCTACATGAGGTCTTTGTTGACTTACCGATTATAATTGAAGAGCAACAAGAAGAAGATTAGTTAGAGGAAAACTCTTCACCTACTAGCAGAATGAAACTTTTATCTATAGAATATTTAAATAATGACTCGATGTTTGAAAACGATAGACCCCTTTCTTTTGAAAAATATTTTGAAAAAACTAAGCATATGGCTCTTGATCAATCATCTTGTGCAATAATCAAGAATGTACCACAAGTTTTCATGGACACTTAGAGTTTGGATTTATTTAATAACAAGAGTATGTTTATTGGATGTACTGCCATGGAACATATTACAATACCTGGGAAAGAAAGTGATTCATATGCTAAGGAAATTTTTGATTACCCAAACTATGAATTTTTGTATACAATGTACCCTGATTTATTTGTTGACCTTGACTCATAGAAAGTTAATTATGACTTCCATGCATTTGAAAATGTTAGTTTAGTAGCATAGGAAATATATATAGGAAATGTTTAGTGGCATAGTTAACCGAGATATTAGGAGTTGGAATAGGAGTTGAAGAAGTTGAAGTATTAGTCCTCAGCGAACCCATGATCAATTAGGAGTTTGAGGAGTTGAATTAGTTAATATACTAGCCAGGGCCAGTGTTCGGGGAGGGGATAGAGACATTCTGGTAGGGACTTCAAAGAGCCTTTCACCATTAACCAGAAGCCTTCCATTCACCTTTCAACAGAAGCATTTCACCTTTAGACTTTCAACTTAAGTCATTCTCCCTTAACCTTTAGCCCCTCACCTCTCACAAAACAACACCTCACCTCATCTAAGAACTGGAAATCAGAACCACCAGACTTACCCTCACAAGCACCGAATCACCCACCCCCATGAAAACAAGTTGGTCAATTTATAACAAGGTGCAAAGTGATGGTAGTTTTCAATTCACAGATGTGGAAGATCATCTTGATTTACAAAACTAGGAAAAAAATGGCATTTAAATTATGTCAACAATATTTGCTCTATGAGGTTCCTTAAAAAGCTTATTGAAATGATTTTTTTTTCACCTCAACCATCTCAGACAACCTATGATATTTCCCTCCCACCTCATTCTTAACACTCCAAATGGTATTTGATATTTTCATCATCTTTGCATAGTTGTGAAAAAATCAAGTGGTTTCATCTCCCTGTGCTACCCAAGTTGCTCTAGTTTTTTGCCTCCATTTTGATTCTTCCTAGTCAAGAAACTATTTTTTTCATGGCTCCAAAAGATTTAAGTTACTTATCTCTTCTTCATTGAAAATTCCATTCATGTTAGGTTTGAAAATGTTAGAAATTTCTTCTTCCAATATCCATGTCTACTCTTATGGATCCTTAAGTTTGGATTTGGCCCACTCAACAAATTTTATTGTTACAAATTTAAATTTGTCACTAAATTAAAATGTAACAAATTCCTCCAACTGATCGTCCATATGTTTCCATTCACTATCACGCAAATTCCTAAATTCAATATCCTTATACCAATGAGAGTTGAATTTAAAAGGGCTTGGGTGATTTTCATTATGCCTCCCCCACTAGGAGAAATATGGGAGCATGAATAGAAATATGCAACAATCCCCTTCGAACTAATCTTCATCAAAATAAAATACTATGGTGTGAATCGTTTAAAATGTATATGAACTTAGTAAACCAAATGAAAGTTTTTACCATCCTTGCACGCACAAAAGGGTTGTTGTGATATGCAAGCATGTTTTAAAGTTTTTCATTCATAAGACTTATGGGTAGCTATGGAATCTATGTACTGCAAGTTAGTTTAATCACTGAGCTATATTAGTACTTAATATTAACTTAGAAATTCATCTTAGGATAAATTATATTTAGAAATCAATTCTAAACTAAAACCTCAACATTGAATTGGGCTCATCAACTATTTTATGTAGAATAGGCAGTAGTTGTTGTATGTGGCATGAAATATTGGAATTGGAAACCATATTATATGTCATATCGATCAAAATGGGAACAATAGTATGCAACAAGAAATTGTTGAGGCCATAAATTCAAGGTTCATTATAGA
>WSFP011413679.1:0-24112 GCA_009831015.1 Picea engelmannii | reverse complement strand
TTAATAAATTAATTCATAAAAATCTTTCCCGTACATGTGTCACCCATCCCCTTCATTCCTCCAAAAACTAATTTCTTTAATTAATTAATTACCCTTATTTCCCTCACCCACCTCGAGTCATTCCTAGAATCACTCCTATGTGTCCCCAAATTCCCTTACATGTTCTAATGACTTTCCCCATTATTAATTTCCTAGTTAAGTTTAATTTAGAAGGTTCTTTAATGCTAGATACCTTACTAAGTTAGACTTTCTGATTTTTCCTTCTGTTTCCCCTTTCTTTTTATGTTTCCTTCTTTTTTCTAGTTTCCTAATTATTTCAGATTTCTCTGTTTCCCCTTTTTATTTAAACACAAAAAGGCAAGTGCAGAAACTTACCCTTTTTCCCTTTTTCTTTCTAATGAATAATTTTTTAGTTATCATAATAAGTAAAACAATTATTTCCCCTATTTAAATTTTATCCCAAATGATTTTATAAATCAATTTAATTTCTTACCCCATTCTTGTCAAGGGATTAATGAAAATTATCATTATTATTTATTATATATATATATATATATATATATATATATATATATATATATATTATTATTATTATTTTTAAAGATAAAATTGTATTACCAGTAAAATTTAGACCTAGACCTTATTTTCCTAGGTTGGGCGGCCTTTTTTTTAAGGGAAAGGTTTCAAATCTTAATAATTTATTTGTCCTAAAGCCATCTAGGTTAATCCAATTATTAAATAACCACACGACGTTCCCTTCGGGATGCACTAGGTTCTCCAACGGTGCCACCCGACTCTTTCTGTTTCTCTTACGCAACATGGCCTTCAGGATGCAGCACGTGCTCCAAGGGTTCCACTCGCCTCTTTCCATTTTTCTTGCACGACGTGCCCTTCAGGATGCACCACGTGCTCCAAGGGTGTCACTCGCCTCTTGACTGACTTGGTAGACATCAAAAACCCCTGGAGTCAATATTCCACCAAGTGATATTGTGGGAGACTGAGGGCCTCTAAGGAATAAGGCCCGTGCCTTATTGCGCTCCCCTTAGAATCATCGTGAGTGATTGTCGTAGTCGGCCCTCATGGCATCGTGGGTCTTCTAGAACTAAGTAATTGTTAACCTATAGTTTGATCCACGATGACAGTGCTAGTAGGTTGTGGTAGGGCTGTTGTCCAAACCTCTCCCTCAACATCTCTGGTATTCGTGCATTACCCCTCTACTCCACATGTGATTCTCGTCGGCAAGCTATCGTCAGTCTGCATCATCAACCGATCATGTGAGAAATATATCCATATCATATCATCTAATTACATGCACTAATATCACATATAAAACATTCAAACCCCAATGGTTCACTCCCCGACTCGATCCCAAGGGGTTCTATCGATGCCTCTTCATCCTCGAGGTCCGAAATCCTGCACACTCAGTAAAACCGAGTCAATAGCACCTTTCTATGTCAATGCAACAAAACAACATGACATCAACCCATAACACCTCATAATCAAAATCAAATGTTTTAATAACATAATAATCTGGATCACTTGCGAGCAAGTGTCCTCAAAGAATAATTTCTCTCAATGCACAAGAGAGGGATGTTACATACACCCCCTCTTGGTATAAACTTTGTCTTGAAGTTTCACAGTATAAATGTCGAAATAATGTGTATCACAGTATCATAATACTATCTATCAAACAAAAATTGAAACTGTTGGTGCATATCATATGTGTCCTCCTAGGTCGCTGAGTGAGGACTATAGTTGTCCCACTGGACCTTGACCTGATCTACTGTTCGATGCCACCAGAATGTGGATCATCTCAACCATGAGCGCCCCCTCGTTCGATACCTGTAAGGAACTCATATCAATAACGTGTGTAGGATCACTAATATAATGTCTCAAAACAGATACGTCAAAAACATCGTGCACACGCCTCAAAGAATCAGGCAAGGCTAGTCGATAGGCCACGGGCCCCTTTCTCTCCACAATCTCAAAAGGTCCCACGAACCTAGGAGATAGTTTAGCTATTTTTCCAAACTTGATCGAGCTCTTATGTGGTTTAACCCGCAAGAAGACTAAATCGCCAACCTCGTAACTACGGTCGACACGGTGCACATCGACATAACTCCTCTGTTGATCCTTCACTTATTTAATCCTATGTCTTATTGTTTGCATTTTCTCTTCCATTTCTTGGATCACTTATGGTCCCATCGGGACCCTATCCTCAAGTCGATCCTAAATCAAAGGCATCTCACACGGTCACCCATAAAGAAACTCTAAAGGCTCCATATTAATGGTGCTTTGGTAACTGTTGTTATAAGTGAATTCCACTAGTGGCAAGAATTCTTCTCAATGCTTTTGCTGGTCCATCACGTACATGCGCAACATGTCCTCCAAACTCTGGTTCATTTGTTCTGTCTACCTGTCAGTCTTCGGGTGATAGGTAGTAATGAAGTTGAGTTGGTTTCCCAAGGCCTCTTTGAAACTTGTCCAAAATTGTCCAGTAAACATCTATCGCTGATCGGATATAATCCTCTTAGGCACACCATGCAGCCTCACAATATCAACGATAAAAACTCTAGCTATGTCAAGCGCCTGATATGTGGTACGCGCAAGAATAAAGTGAGCACTCTTCGTCAGAGTGTCTTCTAATACAAAAATCGAGTCGTGTTTCCTTGATGTCCATGGAAATCCAACAATAAAATCCATCGAAATAACCTCCCATTTTGATTCTGTAATAGCATGTGGCTGTAGTAATCCTGTTGGGTGTCTATGTTCAACCTTTACTTGTTAACATTCCAGACATCTGGCCACAAAGTTTACTATGTCTACCTTGATTCCTTTCCAAAAGAATAAGGGTTTAAGGTACTCCCTCATCTTTGTGACTCTCGGGTGAGCCATGTAAACTTCTCTATGAGCCTCGCTTAGGATCAACCTCCTCAACTCGTCGTTTGGTGGTACATAAATCCAATTTTTAAACCTCAATAATCCATCGTCATCAAACGTAAATCCTTCAAATTTTGGTACCATCATTGTGTTTTGTCTGATGAAACCCTCAACCTATTTGTAATATTTATCATCACACTGTAAAGTTAGAATCTCAATGCATCTACCACTCGATTCACTATTCCTTTTATGTAAGTAATCTCTAAGTCATACTCGCTAAGAAATTTTGACCAATGTCGTTGTCGCACGTTTAGTTCGATTTTCGTAAAGATGTGTCATAGTCAACAGTGGTCCATCTTTAGTTAAAAAAAAATTCCAACAAGGTAGTGTCTCCAAACCTTCAAGGCATAAACAATGGCTAACAACAACAAATCATGCATCACATAGTTCTCCTCATGCCTTCTCAATTTCCTCGAGATCTAAGCGATCACTCGACTGTCTTGCATCAAGACTCCACCTAAGACTTCCTTGGATGCTTCAGTGCATACCAAGAAGTCTGTGTCCATGTAAGGGACCTTTAGCATCGGTGTTGTTGTCAACAACTCCTTGAGCCTCTAAAATTATTCTGTGCATTTCTTGGTTCAAAAAAACTTCTTGTTCTTCTTCTACAATTCTGCGATCAGATTTGCTATCTTTGAAAAACCCTCAACGAACCATAGATAGTATCCTACTAAACCCATGAAGCTACGTACTTTCGATACATTCATCGGCGTAGGCCATCCCATAATATCCTAGACCTTTGTTGTATCCATGATGATACCCTCGCCAGAGATGACATGCCCCAAGTAGTGAATCTTCGATTGATAAAATGAGAATTTGGATAGCTTCCCATACAATTTGTGCTCTCGCAAACACCGTAGTACCAAGCGTAATCACTTTTCATGCTCCTCCATCATCCAAGAGTAAATCAAAATATCATCAATGAATACTTGGACGAACTTGTCCAAGTACTCGCGAAACACCCTGTTCATAAAACTCATAAATACCCCTGGGGAATTTGTCAGTCCAAATGGTAAAACAGTAAACTTGTAATGTACAAATCTCGTCTTAAAGGTGGTTTTAGGGATGTCATCCTCCTTGATCCGTAACTAGTGATACCTTGATCGCAAATCGATCTTTGAGAACACTGTCACACCCTTCATCTGATCGAATAGATCATCAATCCTCAATAATAGATATTGATTATTGATCGTTGCTTTGTTCAATTGATGATAGTCAACGCAGATCCTCCACGACCCATCCTTCTTTCATATGAAAATAACAAGCGTACCCCACGGTGACACACTTGGACGTATCATTCCCAGGTCCAACAATTCCTTCAGTTGCATTCTCAACTCTTATAACTCCAGGGTCGACATCCAATAAGGTGTTCTCACTATCAGTTCAGTCCTCGATTTTAGGTCTATAGTAATCTCCAACTCCCTCTCCAACAGAATCCCAGGTAAATCCTTTGGAAATACATCTGCAAACTCTCTCACCACTGGAAGGTGTCCTATACCTTCTTCTACTCCCTTCTCATTAAACTCAAGGATCGCATAAAGATTTCACCCCTTGCGCATGCTCTTTCATAGTTGTAAGGAAGAGATGAACCTCAGGGAAACTTCCTGGTTTAGACCTACAATCACGCGTCTTTGTACCTCATCATCGACCAAGCCCAATCATTTTGTCTTATAGTTGAGTATCACCTCATGCGATTCCAACAAGTCCATATTGATCATGACATCATAAGATCCTAATATCATGATGTACAGGTTGGTCCTGGTAACAAAATCTCCCATGTTAAGGGTACAACCCATAAACTTTCCTCCAACCTTCTTTTTGGCTCCCAAACCCATCTCTACAAAGCTAAACTCATCTTATCTGACTGCCTTTACCTTAATCCTTTTTAGCATTGCACCAGAAATGAAACTCTCAGTAGCACCGGGATATATAAAAATACTAAGGGTCTGGTCAACGATGGTACCTAAAGTCTCGAGCATAGTCAACTAGGGATATTCTTGGCGGTTATTCACCACTGCATGAATCCGATGGGCCTTGCCCAAATCTCCCACTGTAGTGGGTCCGGCTGATCCATATGCTCTAGTCCTCTCCACGGGGCAATCACACTGGTAGTGTGGATCCCCACATGTCCAACACCCCTTCCTCAATCCAATACTCCTGGTACCTAAAGTAGAAGATGGCGTCCCACCGTTCTGGAATCCTGGTTGGTGCTGCTCAACAAGTCTAAATTGCTACTGTTGTGGTCGACACTGCTGCTGATGTTGTGGTCTCCGATAAGGTGTCTGTTTTCGAGGCGTCAGTCACCGAGGTGTAGTGTAAGTGGATCCCCTCTGGAAGCCATGATATCCTAGTGTATGTATGGCTGGTGTTTGATGTTGTTGCGCACCAGATGAAACCTGCCCTGCTGGTCTCACTAGAGTCCTTCTCTTACCCTAGTCGATAAGCTCCTCCTCTACTATGAGGGCCTTCTGGATGATATCGTGCAAGGTTTGAGGCATTAGAATCCTAACCTTTTCACATATGTTGCCATTAAGGTCAAACATGAAGCTGTTGACCTTACGTGTCTCAGCATTAAGATGCAAAACATACTGAAGCAGCTCCATAAAATGGGCCTCGTAGTCAAGAACCGTATGACCGCCCTGTCGTAAGGTGTTGAACTCATTGAGTTGAAGCTCAATAAATTCTTCTGATAGGTACCTCTCTCGCAACCATTCCTCAAATAGTTCCCATGACACGTCTTCAATGGCCATGTTTAGCTATGATAGGAGTGTCTTCCACCATAGAAGAGCACTCCCCTTCAATTGAAAGACTGTCATGCAGACCTTCAAGTTGGAGGTATAGTCGCGAAGTGTAAAGCACATCGCCATGTTCTCCAACCATGCCTCGACAGTTGCGTCGTCCGGGGCACCAAAGAACTCGAGAAATTTGAACTTCTCGAGTTCACGGTGAATACTACCAGTACCGATCAAAGCGTGTGGTGGACCCTTAGGGGGTGTCGGCGCTCTGGCCTCATCTCTGTCCAAACGGGTGATCAGTGCCTCATCTTTGTCCTGCCTGACAACCTGTTCATCTCCCTGGGGGTTGGACCCTTCAACCATGGATGTTGTTGCAGGCGTCGCGCCTCCTCCCCTAGCATCCCGTCGTCTGCCTCCGCAACGTCCTCTAACCATGATTACCAACACAGATACAAGTCAACTCAATTAGCAACATAATACTAAAATCATAATAATGAAAGTCGTAGTGATCCCAAGTCGTGGGTTGAACCCCGCTCTAATACCATATGTAATGAACCCATCACTACGACTAAGCGAAGCAGAAATGCAATTTTTTTTTGTTTTTAGGCAAGAAGGCGATGAAGACAACAGTTTAACCTCACAACTAACAACGAATGCAAGCACACAGTCCAGGCAACAAGCAACTATGACACCATGCATTAGCATAAGGCAAACTAGGCGAAACATGTGTAGAACAACAAGGAGGAACGACTACCCACCCGATGCAAAAAACACATGCCTACAAGAAAAGGGACGACATCCCCCTCCTGACACGACGACCTTGACGAACAAGAATAGAACCTCAAGGCGCACAAACCAAATGCGTGAAGGTGTTCCACCCATGTGCCAAAGAAACTTACATCACTCGACAACATTCACACAAAACGCACCAACTTCGGCCAAGTTCTCATTTGACACTCTCCAATAGGGCGCTCCATGATCCCCTCCTCAGGAATCATGTCGTCCCCAAGTGACAAACACGTCAATAACCTTGGCACCCCACATCCTATCTAGACCGAGGACTCTAGATAAATCCGACGCACTAGGAAGAAACACCTGACAAGGAGACTACACCCCAACCCCACTCAACAAGGTGACAAAGGTAAGATGACTAAAATCAAGGAAGAACTCGAGCCAATACGTGACTTCGTCAACAACCCAACCATTAATCACATCTAAAATCTGTCAAACTCACCATCTAATTTAACATCAGTTACTAATCTAATAGTAAGTCGATTTCTATTAGTCCATAAATTACAATTCTAAATTAACATAAAAATCAACAAGTCTAATTGCAATTAAGTCCATGTATGCCATTCTAATTTAACACTAAAAAGCGTATCAAGTGAGCAAGTCTAAATCATAGTTTGGTCATTAACATACCATCAATTTAATCTTAAATGAAATCATAGTTTGGAATGACATGTAAGACATTAAGAATTATTACTATATAACATTTAATAGGTATAACTAGTCATTCCACTAAACGATCAGTAAATAAACGATTAGAGGCTAGGCATTAAAACCTAATAAAATAAATACAATCTTTTGATTGAAAAATATATATCATTTAATCACTATAATGACCTTTCCACTAAATGATCACTACATAAAATGAAAGATCAGATGCTAGGCATTAAAACTTAATATAATAACATAGTGATTTGATTGAAAGATATATAACATTTAATCACTACAACTATTACAGTATTTCCTTGAAAATATAACATTTAATCAAATATATAACATTGAAAATACAATCAAATATAATAAAAAACATTTAATCAAAAATATAATCAAATATATAACATTTAATCAACAATACAATCAAATATATAACATTTAATCAAATGTATTACACAAACACATTGTCATTAGAGCAGGTCATTGTGCATTTAGGGATATAAATTTGCCTTGTCATCAAATGCAATTCGTGACTACCATTAATTAATATTGTAGACACAATAAATACATTTCTTTCCAATTAACCGGGAATCAACAAAACACAGCCTCAATAAAAATATTTCGGTTTCACTCCAAGAACATCTCATTGTCAATGACTTCAACGAATTTAAAAGCATAGAAAAATAAAAACCACAGTCATCTAGAAAGGCAAATTTGTGGTCGTTAACATCAAACGCAGTCAACTTAAAGGGAAACTCATTGTCATTAAACAACAATGTAGTCAACTAATCTAACACGCCTTCAAGGATACAGGTGGAATCGTTGTACAAACACACCAGTAGGGGTTTACATTGTTGTCATTAAGATCCAAGGAAAATCGTTGTGCAAACATACCAGAATCGTTGTGGACAATGCACTAGAAGGAAACTACATGCTGACATCATTTTAGAGGGAAAACGTTGGGAAAAATGCACCAGAATGGAAACTACATTGCCTTCAACATTTAAAATAAGATCATTGTGCAAAAACGCATCAGAATGGACTTATTAATCACCGTCAACAATAAATAAGAAAAAATGTTGTGTTTAAACTATCAACTTGCTCCTCAAATATTCTCTCATTCATGAAGTTGCACATGTATAAAAATCGCTCATATATAAAGTCACACATGTAAAAATTATAAGTAGCTCACAATCCTCATTGTCGTCAATAAATAAGGGATCATAGTTAAAATAATTATGAAAATGAAGTTAAGGAATAAATATAAATTGTGGGCATACCAATTTAGGGGTCTCTTAATGAACATTGTCGGTCATTACATTTGCTGCCTCTTATCAATTATATGTCTAAAAAAGGTATGGATGTTCATTATGCAAGGAATTCTATGTATCATGCCAGGAAAAATGCCCTGAAATAAAATGGTTGTCAACACATAAAACACAGCCAAACCAGAAGACGCAGAGATAGTATGCCACTAAGTCATAGAGATGAGGTGTAGAGACAATCAATCAATCGCAGAGGATAATTTCCATCAATAAAAATAAACGCAGAGTTAAGTGCGCGGAGGGATCACAATGCAGCTTTAAGTTTCCACCAATTAGTAAAAACACAAAGTCGATTTATCCAACAAGGATGAAGATTCAAATTCAAGTTTAATCCATCAAGGCGTGTAGAACAAGAAACAAGCACAAAGATAAACCAACAAGGACACAATACATACATACACAGAGGTACTTTGCTAGAAGGTGCAAGACAACAATCAGCCAAGGACAACAATAGAGGTAGATGACTGACAGGAACATCCTTCGCTTATCATCCACGCACAAGAAAGCAAAGTGTTGAGATCCATATGCCTTTTAAAGATGAAGTGAAGATCGTATATCAGGATCTTAGCCGACTGCTCAGGCGTGGACTAATGAGTTAAGGATGAAGGAAAAAATAAACCGCAATCATCACAATCAATAACCTCAGGATGATCAAGACATGCAGGTATCAAAGGCCATGTGAAATCAATCAACATCAAGCTAAGGCTATGGGGAAATTTCATTCATCAAATAAAATCTCAATACTATCATATTCCTTAATTGATTAAACAAACAGAACTAAAATCATAAATCATACTAACCATCTACCACGCAGAAAAAAAGGAAGCGTATCATTGCCCAATCGACCGCTCTGAGTTGATGTCCCACGCGCTCTGTGCAAGTCCCTCTTGCCGACCGATGAGACTTCACCGGTACCTCCCAACCAACTCTAGGTGTACTCTTCTTCCCCGTGAGCCCCCCAAGTTGCAAAGGGGCCATGCACACTAACCAGAGAATCAGGTAGCTCCCAAGTCACCTTGCAAGACTGAGATACCACTCCTCACCGAGATGGGTATCCCAACTTCCATAGGCTAAGTTAGTTAAGTAGAGCTTTCTGCAGCGTAACATTACGCAAATAGAAGAGATCCATCATCATTTTCCTCCCTCCATTATATAGAGTCTCGAAGTCCCTTACTTTCCAAAAATCCCATTTTATTTAATGTTTAATAAATTAATTCATAAAAATCCTCCCCGTACATGTTTCACCCATCCCCTTCATTCCTCCAAAAACTAATTTCTTTAATTAATTAATTACCCTTATTTCCCTCACCCACCTAGAGTCATTCCTGGAATCCCTCCGAGGTGTCCCCAAATTCCCTTACAGGTTTTAATGACTTTCCCCATTATTAATTTACTAGTTTAGCATAATTTAGAAGGTTTTTTAATGCTAGATACCTTACTAAGTTAGACTTTCTAATTTTTCCTTGTGTTTGCACTTTCTTTTTATGTTTCCTACTTTTTCCTAGTTTCTTAATTATTTTAGATTTCCCTCTTTCCCATTTTTATTTAAAATCTAAAAGGAAAATGCAAAAACTTACCCTTTTTCCCTTTTTCTTTCTAATGAATAAATTTTTAATTAGCATAATAAGTAAAACAATTATTTCCCCTATTTAAATTTTATCCCAAAAGATTTTATAAATAAATTTAATTTCTTACCCCCTTCTTGTCACAAGATTAATGAAGATTATCACTATTATTTATTATATATATATATATATATATATATTCTTTTTCTTTTTTAAAAGATAAAATTTTATCACCAGTAAAATTTAGATATAGACCTTATTTTCCTAGGCTGGGCAACATTTTTTTTAAGGGAAAGGTTTCAAATCTTCCTTAACAATTTATTTGTCCTAAAGCCATCTAGGTTTATCCAATTATTAAATAACCACATGACGTGCCCTTCAGGGTGCACTAGGTGCTCCAAGGGTGCTACTCTCTTCTTTCTGTTTCTATTGCATGACATGCCCTTCAGGATGCACCACGTGCTCCAAGGGTGCCACTCACCTATTTCCATTTTTTTTGCGCAACGTTCCCTTTATGATGCACCACGTGCTCCAAGGGTGCAACTCACCTCTTGACCGACTTGGTAGACATAAAAAAAAACCTGAAGTCAATACTCCTACAGGTGATCTTGTGGGAGACTAAGGGCCTCTAAGGAATAAGGCCCCTAACTTATTTCACGCCCCTTAGAATAATTATGAGCAACTGTCGCAGTCGAACCTAACGACATCGTGGGTCTTCTCGAACTAGGTAATCATTAACCTACAATTTGAGCCATGATGGGAGTGTGAGTAGGCTGTTGCAGGGTTGTTGTCCACACCTCTCCCTCAACATCTCTGGTAGTCATGCATGAACCCTCTACTCCACATGTGAGTCTGGTCGAAAAGATATCGTCAACCTCCATCATCAACGAATCATGTCAGAAATATATCCATATCATATCATCTAATGAGATGCACTAATATCACATATAAAACAATCAAACCCTGATGGTTCACTCCCCAACTCGATCTAGAGTCCAAGGGGTTCCATCGATGCCTATGCATCCTTGAGGTCCGAAATCCTGCACACTCAGTAAAACCGAGTCAATAGAACCTCTCTATGTCAATGAAACAAAACAACATGACATCAACCCATAACAGCTCATAATCAAAATCAAATGTTTTAATAGCATAATAATCTGGATCACTTGCGAGCAAGTGTCCTCAAAGAATAAGTTCGCTCAGTGCGCAAGAGTCAGATGTTACAACATATCATTGTTTATGCAACAATAAAAACATTTTTCAGTAATGAACGCCTATAAACGTTTATTAACCATAAAAACACATTCAATATGGACGCATATAATTGTTTATACAACAATAAAAATGTCTTTGATATCTAGTCGCCTATAAAGGTTTATTAACCTTAAAAACGCAATCAATATGGACGCATATAATTGTTTATACAACAATAAAAACATTTTTCAGATCTAGTCTCCTATAAAGGTTTATTAACCATAAAAACGAATTCAATATGGATGCATATCATTGTTTATTCAGCAATAAAAACAATTTTAAGATCTGAACACCTATAAATGTTTACTACCATAAAAACGAATTCAAAATATGGGGGCAATAACTCTTAATTAAAGGTTAACAAGAAAAAATTTGTAATGCCCAGGGTTTCCACGCTAAACTCAGAAGAATGAGGGAATTAAATCGCCCTGTGAGAGATGTAGTACATTGGGCATCAGAACAACAAAACACAGAGCACAACGAACCAAAACGAAGAGAAAATCATTCAAATAGAAATGAAAGGATTTATCATTCAAGAAAACACAGAGATACTCATTCACAAGGAGGGCACAAGGATTAGAGATCAATCATAAAATAAAAACATAGGGATAAGTAAGGGATAGACAGCTAGGAGAAATTTGTCCTTCATTTACTATCCATGCTCAGGAAAGCAAGGCATTTGAATCTATAATTCTTTAAACATCAGAGTGATTCCCATTGATTCGGCTCCTAGCCGACTGCTCAGGCATGGACTCATAACTTAAATGATAACACAATTACATTGATAACTGAATTCTCAAGGAAAGCTCATGGAAAATAAATCGTCATATGAGTACCATAAAATAAACATGTTTAAATTAAATTTCATTGTAAGTAACAACTTTAACAAGCGTACCTTATCCAAATGTGAACACTCAAAAGTCATTGTCCTGCACATGCTCCGTCCAACTCCTTCTTGCCAACCGATGTGACCTCACCGGTACCTCCCAGCCAAAACTAGTGGTACTCTTCTTCCCCCTGAGCCCCACGAGCCCCCCTAGCCGCAAAGGGGCCTCACACAAAATATCGTAGAATGGTAGCACCCATCTCGCCTCACAAGGTCGAGATACCACTCTTTACCCGAGCTAGGTATCCCAACTCTCACAAGAGAAAGTCCAGTCAAGATAAAAATTTCAGCAACGTAACATTACACAAAAAGATAAGATCTATAATCCTCCTCCTCCATCCCTTTTATAGAGTTTTTAAGTAATTAGTTTCCCAAATTCTCAGTAAATTCCTTTTTCAATTAATTAATTTCGAAAAACCTCCCCTATACACATGTCGCCCGTTCCCCTAGTTGCACCAGAAAATCAATTTTATTAATTAAATAAATATTCCTATTTACCTTATCCACCTAAGAGCATTCCTAAAAATGCTCCTTGGTGTCCCAAAATTCCCTTACACTTCTTAAATGAGCTATGCCTTACTTAATTCCTAGTTCAATTCATAATTAGAAAATTCCAAACGCAAGATTCCTTACTAAGTTAGACATTCAACTTTTTCTTTACATTTCCCCTTTTCTTTAAGTTTCCTATTTCTTTTAAGTTTCCTCATTTTTCCTCTTTAACTAAAAATCAATTTAGCAAGTGTAGATAAAACAACCATTTGCCCTTTTTCCTTTTTAATTAAAAATTTATTTAGCAAGTGTAGATAAAAAAAACAACCATTTACCCTCTTTTCTTTTAACTAAAAATTAAATTAGCATATGTAGATAAAAACAACCCTTACCCCTTTTTAAAAATTTAATCCTCCACTATAATTTTGACTTTAATAAATAAGTTTGAATTTATTACCCCCTTCTTGTTACATGTCTATTTATTATTATTATTATTTTGAACACAAGTTCTACTTAGTCTTAGGTTTTAATTTCACTATGTTGGGCAACATTTTTTTATTAGGAAAAAATGTTTTTAAATCTTACTTAACACATCATTGATTTTAAGGCCAACTAGTTTTATTCACTTACCAGTTAAATTGTGGCGTGCCCTTCAGGACACACTAGCTGCTCCAAGGGTGCCACTCTCCCCTTTGATTTCCTTTGCACTACATGGTCTTAAAAACACACTCCATTCTCCAAGGGTTCCACTCGCCTCTTTTCATTTTCCTTGCTTGATGTTCCCTTTAGGATGCACTACGTTCTCCAGCGGTCCCACTCACCTCTTGACTGAATCTTGTAGATGTCAAAAACCTGGAGTCAATACTCCTCCAGGTGATCTTGTGGGAGACTAACGACCTCTAAGGAATAAGGCCCCTGCCTTATTGCATGCCCCTTAGAATTATCGTGAGCGATTGTCACAGTATTCCCTCATGACATGGTGGGTCTTCTCAAACAAGGTAATCGTTATCCTACAATTTGAGCCATGGTGAGAGTGTTAGTAGGATGTGGCAGGGTTGTTGCCACACCTCTCCGTCAATGTATCTAGTTTTCCTGCGTGACCCCTCTACTCCACATGTGAGTCTAGTCGGCAAGCTATCGCCAGCCTGCATCCATCAACGAATCATGTCAGAAATAAAAATCACTCATCATAACATATAATAATATGTGCATATGTCATATCAACAACATTCAAACCCAACAGTCCACTCCCTGACTTGATCCATAATCCAAGGGGTTTCATCGATTCCTCTGCAACCTCAATTTCCAAAGTCCTTCACACTCAGGAGAACCCAGTCAATAGCACCTCTCTATGTAAATATGACCAAATAAAATATCATCAAATCCATCATATCTCATCATCGTAATAAAAATGACCAATAGTATAATAACTCGGATCACTTGCAAGCAAGTTTCCTCAAATAATAAGTTTGCTCAGTGTGCGCAAGAGAGGGATGTTACATTATATGAATTTGATAGTGTTGTAAGTGATTTAGGGTAATCCCATGAACATCTGTTCATAAGGATGTTAATAGATTTCATATAATCAACATCTTTGTCAACATGTTTTACAACGTCTCAAACTAGATTTGAAGTACATAATGACTTTTACTAGAAAATAACACTTCACTGATAGTTTAGGACCTAAAATAGCTAGTAAAGTAAATTTCAATAGAGAATTTTAAACCTAAAATATCTAGTAAGATAACTCTTGCATGAAATATGTTAGGATATTCAAACACTTAGGAGTTAGTTAAGATCAACTTGTTCTAATGGTTCTTTAGGTAAAAGTGTGTTTACTAGTGAGTTTCTTTAGTATGCATTTGTAGTTATGCCATATGAGGGTCACAATATGTTCTAGACATAGAGTGATTCGACAACTCATATTCTCATCTATATTAAAAACTACATTGATTTGTGGCTTAACACTCGATTGATCCATCTTCTCTATTTAAAGAGCATGGAGGATCATTTGTTGATAATCGATTGTGAGAAACGCTTTTGTAAAATAATTTTCTTTTGCATTAATATATTGCCTCAAGTGGCCATATTTGTTGGGTTCGTGGACTATTTCCCTCTTCAAGGATTTTAACCAGGTAAAACTATGAGTGTTTTTATCTTTGATGTAGTCTTGTGAGTGTTTACTAAAGGTGTTGATCCTATGTTAGAATGGCATGATTTGTCGAATACGGTATCAGATCTCATTTGAAAACCAACTCCCATTGTAGATCGAGATCTTGAAGCCATGTTTCCACATTTCTAGTTTCTACTATTTTCATACATTTTTGGGCTGAGAGCAATATTCCATTATGCTTCAAGCACTTTTTTGGGTTAGAAACTCTTTTTCGTTTCACTTGAAAAGGTTTTTGTTTTCCCAAGATACGACCATTTTAGTTAGGTACAAAGGTATAAACCCGGAATATGCCCCTTAATAAAAAAAAATTATAGAGTTAATATCTTGGTTTTCTATTTTTATTTCTGGATTCCTGATCTTTCCACTTTGCATATGCTTTTTTCCATGCATTCTATGCGATCTCAAAAATAAGAAACATAGCAGAATGTGTAACTTAGTTGTAAAGTGAGCTTATAGGGAAAATTAAGAGAAAAAAGGTAATTTTATGAATCCATCACCATGTGCGTCATCGTCTACCTTCCATGTCGAACATTAGTCGTAGTTTAAGCATTTTTGCGAAAGGGGATAACTTTCAGTGTCATTTTTTTAAAAATTGTTTTCTTAGAGCTTTCCATCCAAGTAAATGTTTCAAATTTTTAATCTATATTATTTGTATATTTAAATATGGCCTCACCAAGTGATCATTTTATTACTAGTACCAACTATGTCTCATGGAAATACCATATTGAGGATGTACTAAGAAGTAAAGAATTGTATTGGATTACCTTGGGAAACTAACAAGCCCCCCGTGATGATGAAAATAAAACCAAATGGGATAATAAAAATGACGAGGCACATGGACTAATCATAATCCCCATCTCTCATGATTTAATGTTTCACCTTCAAGGAATTGATGACCTATATAAATATTGTGAAAATATTGAAGATGTGTTTGGTAAACACAATGTGATTCAATCCCACAAGATTGAAAATACGTTAATGACCTTATATCCCATTGATTTTCCTTGCATTGAAGATTATTTATTTAAGTTCAAAACACTTAGACGTTTATTTATAGAATGTGACATAGATATGAAGGATGTGTGATGCATCCATGTTATTCTTTCTAATCTTGGTAGTGCACATTCTATCTTTGCATGTACTTTTTATCCCACTAGATAAGCTTTAGGGAGTGTGTCTAAAGAACCCACTCTTGAGTATTTTTTTGATTATCGCATTAGAGATAATGATAATTTTTCACAACTTGGAGTCATCAACACTACAGGTACATCTAACAAATCCTCAGTGGCCTAGTATAAAGATAAATCCAAGCATCCCAAGAAGAAATGTCCTCATAACAATAGGAAAAACAAGGGTCCCAAACCCTCTCCACCAACTTGAACTCCTAATGGTGGAAAAGGATCAAAATCCAAAAATAAGAAGACTGAAGGGCATTGCAAATTTTGTGTGTGAGATGGTCATCCAGAGTCTAAATGTCTTAAAAATGTGGAAACCTTCGAAGCAACGATGAACAAGCTCAACATCGGTATTGATTATTCTTCTTCTACCTCTTATTCTCATGGACATGCACTTTCTTCTTCCGGTTTCTTCTTCAATGCAACTTCTAATTCTTCCTCCTGAGTGGGTTATTGATTTTGGAGCATCTTATCATATGGCTAAGAATAAGGCCATTTTTTCTTCTCTTAATTGTTAGATTTTGAATGAGCTATGGCTCGTGTATCTTCTTTAATTGTTGTTTTTTAACTATAACTTGAACCATAACTACTACATCAAACCAAGATCATAAGAAGAATAACCATGCACTAGAACACAAGAAGTATCCCGGGAAACCCTTCTCAAAAAGGGAGGAAAACTCAACCAATCCTTTTCTATATCCCTCAAGAGAAAGACCTCCCACACCATCACCAAACCTAGCACACAAGAGGGTGTTGCAATTCTCATAATTTCAGACCACAGCTTCTGAAATAATGACATGACACAATGATAAGTCTGTTTCCTCAATGGGGATTCACCTTTATTTATATAAGAATTGTCACATCAAATGATTTTTTTTTTGGCACAATAGGGCCAACCTCAATAACTCTAAATATGATTAATAATTACCATATTAATTATTATCATTTTATATTAATTATCTTTTACATTATTTATATTTTATATTAAGGTGGGGCCAACATGTACCCTTTACAATACAATTAGGGTTACAAGAAGGTCTGCTTCTTGAACAATATATAAAGGGATATGATATACCCACTACTGCTCATCCACTAGTGGCACATCCATAGGGATGTCCATATATTTGACTCACTACATTACACAAAAGAACCACTTCTTCACACGTTCGCATGTGCTCATCCACAAGCATGTCCACTCAACAGATCTTTCCCACTGCCTCACACAAGAGAGTCATCTGGATTTTCTCCTCAACTCTACTACTCAGAGGAGGCTAATACATCATATTCATTTTTGTTCACATGACGATGCACCCAACACTTTAGGATTTCACACGTTCACCTTGTGCTCAGCCACAAGCACGTCTAACTTAGCAGATTTCCTTTCCCACTAGATAATCATCTGGAGTTCTGCTCAATTCTTTGAATGGATGAGGTCAACTCTACATTTCATCTACATTTTAGGTAGGAACCATGTACCCTTCTTAGGGGCTTTCTCTCAGGTTTGTAAGCTGGAGAAAGACTCACATAGCTGTAATGATCCACATATCACAGGTTTGTAAGCTGGAGAATGTCTCACATAGTTGAAATCATCAACATTAATGAATGTGACACCAAAAATATCTTTGTTGGTGATGATAGATATCTTAGTGTTGTATAATATAGAACAATTCAAGTATATAATAGTCATTTCAATGTTGTATTACGTGCTCCAAGTCTTTCCTATAACCTTTTATCAGTGTATCAAATCATTCATTTAGGTGAAGGTAAAATCGTAGAGTTTTCACCTCACAAAGTTGTAATAAAGGGTTTAAAATATCCTAAGCATGTCATAACATTTGAAATTGATGATGACATTACCAGGTTGTAGAAATATGATAGCTTTGCTTCATCATCTTTTCCATCAATTTTTTTTCATAGCTATGACTTGAGAAAACTTTGGCATGAGTGGTTTGTTCATATAAAATACCGTTCATTGCAAAAACTATGTAATCAACATATGGCGACTGATATTCCTTTTGTTTCATGCATAGATGGTGTATTTTCCGGTTGTGTTCTTGACAAATATCATTTCGATACTTTTGAAAAAAATTCCTCTTGGCACACCTTAACCCCTTTGCATCTTGTTCATAGTGATTTTTGTAGTCTATTTTATCCTCCCCCTTTCTCTGGGTGAAAGTGATTCTTAATTTTCATTGATGACTTCTCCACACGAACTTGGGTTTAATTATTAAAACTTAAGAGAGGATATATTGACAAGTTTTTTGGCATACAAGGCCGTTTTTGAAAAACAATATGGACAACAACTTCAAATATTAAAAGTATATAATTGAGGAGAATATGTGAAAATAAAATTTACAACTTATTATAATGAACATGGAATTCAAGTGAAACACATTTTTCCATGTACACCCTAGGAAAATGGAAATGCTAAGAGAAACAATCACACACAAAAGAAATGTCTAATTTTATGGTCCAATCAAATGAATTGATTCTTCATTATTGGGTGGAAGCAATCATCTATGAAAATCACATAGTAAATGGCACTCCCACAAAGGATTTAGAAAATATAACATCGGAAGAAGAATGGAATAAAATTAACACATATGTAAGTCACTTCCATTTATTTGGTAGTGTAGCATTAGATCACATTTCTCATGACAATATGAAAGCATTGCAGCCTAAAAGTGAGAAGTGCATTTTTATTGGATATTCTAAATATGTCAAAGGTTACAGACTTATTCATTCTCATTCCAATGAAATTATTATTATAAGAGATGCTAAATTCATTGAAAATATCTTGGCATGCGAGCCTAATTCGATTGTGTTTGTGCCATATTCAGTCTGCAATCCATCTTTGGCTTTTGTGCTATCGTTTATTCCCATTCTTCTTTTTTCTTTAGATGGTGTTAGTGAGGATGAAAATCCACCTCCTCCTACTCACCTTCCTCTAGATGAGTCCATCGAACATGAACCTTCACCGACACCACCACTTCCCACATGAGTTTTTCCAACATGAGAAGAAACTGGTGATCTTTCTAGTTATCCTAGAGATCGACGTCATAAAACATTCACATTTCCAGTGAGCCTCTTCTCTTTTAACTCGAGTTTTAGAGGATCATTTTCCAGACTTATTTGCATAAGCTTATGAGAGTCCACATTGAGAGATCGCAAGGAATGAAGAGTATCTCTCTTTAATGGTATATGATACTTGGTATCTTCTACCACCTTCAAAAGGAAAAAATGACTTGTAAGATGTAAATATGTGTATAAAACTAAGTATGAATCAGATGGAAGTGTTGAAATACACAAGGACTAGTTAGTTTCTAAAGGATTTTCTCAGGTTGATCAAGGAACTAGCTATAATGAAATCTCTTCTCCCATATCCAAAATGAATTCCATCCTCCTTGTTATAGCCTTTGTTACCTCACATAAATGGGAAGTCCATTTGGTGGTTGTTAAACACTACTTCTTGCATGGGAATTTGCAAGAATAAATATGCATGGGACAACCTCATGATTGCATTTAGAAATATTCCAGCATTGTTTGTAACCTTAAGAAATCTATTTATGGTATAAATCAAAATCCTCGAGTTTGGTATGCAAAAAATGACAATTTTCTTCTTGACACTAGATTTTCTAGATGTCATTCTTACCCTAATGTATATAAGAATATTATAGTAAGTCATATCATAATACTTTTTCTTTATGTTGATGAAGTTATCCTCATTGGTAGTCACCATAAACTTTTAACTTGTGTGAAATTCAACCTTAAAAAGAAATTTGACATGACAAACTTAGTTTATTTGCATTTTTTTCATTGGCCTCAAAGTATTGTGAACCAAGGAAGGAATTTTTCTTTTGCAGTCTAAGTATGCTTGTGACATTATTCAACACTTTCACATGGTTGATTCTAAACCATACCCTTAACCCTTCTAGTCTGGATTCAAATTTGCCTCCACATGCACTACTCCTAAATTCGATGCCACTTTATACCATGAGTTAGTTGGTATCCTCTTATATTTGACTCGTTCTCATTCTTCTATTGCCTTTGTTGTTGGTCTTATTGCTCACTATATAAAAACACCCCATGAAAGACATTAAAAACAACAAAAATGATATTATTTGATATGTTTTGGGTACAATTCAGTTTGGGATACATTATAGTTCATGGGGACTCCTTTTTTCGTTGGTTTCATTGATTCATATTTGGGTCGCTAGTCTTGTTGATTGAAAGTCTACTATAGGTTATCTTTTCAACCTTTGTTCTGGACCTGTCACATGGGCTTGTAAGAAACAATAGACTCTTTCTCCTTCTTCAGTAGAAGAAAAGTACCAAGCAATGGTTATTACAAGTCAAGAAGCCTTGTAGCTTTGACAGATCCTTTTAGAGTTTTGATTCGAGAAGCACCATCCAATGACCCTCTCATGTAACAATTAGAGTTCCATCAAGATTGAAAAAGATCAAATTCAACATTACTGCATCAAACACATTGAGCTACACATGCACTTCATCAAAAAGATCATTCATGATCGAGTTATTGAAGTGTTTTTTTCCCCTACAAAAGATCAAATTGTAGACATTTTCACAAAGTCTCTTAAAGAAGAAGAATTTTCTAAACTTCAATCTATGTTAAAAGTTCATAAATTATCATTAAAGGAGAATAAGTTCTGATACCTCATTTATTTCTAAAAATATTTCTAAATATTTAATTTTTTAAGAATTAATTATATATATATAATTTTTAAATATTTTAATATTAGATTTACCATTATATTCATATAACTTCTTCTTATTATTATTTTTAATATAACATTCTATAAATTATTATCTTAATTTTGTAATTAACTAATAATAACGCTTCATTTAAGACGATTATTATTTAAATTGTACTCCCCGATGATATATATCAAAGTTGTTCTCTTCCTATTTTATATTTGATATTGGTCAATATAGTTATATATTTAATGAATGTTCATTTTTTCAGAAATAAATATTAAATTGTCGAAACAAAATATTTCAGTTGTAGATATGTACTTATGTTTCTTAAATTAAGTTTTCAATAAGTAAAAATTGACACATTTTCTTATTTTGTAATCATATTGATATTGACTTTGTTTAAAGTAAATATGGATAGATTTTCTCATTTTATAAGCATAATGATATTGGCATTGTCTAAAGCTTTTAAGTTTTTAATTTCAATTAATTGACACATGTAATCATATTGATATTGACTTTGTTTAAAGTAAATATGGATAGATTTTCTCATTTTATAAGCATAATGATATTGGCATTGTCTAAAGTTTTTTATTTTTTAATTTCAATTAATTGACACATTTTCTTATTTTGTAATCATATTGATATTGACTTTGTTTAAAGTAAATATGGATAGATTTTTTCATTTTATAAGCATAATGATATTGCCATTGTTTAAATTTTTTTATTTTTTTATTTCAATTAGAACTTTATATTATATAAGGGTTGCACGGAAGCTTCTTAGCAAGTTTAAAACGTTTTATAATTTTTTTCTATTTTCTATACATTTCCCTATTGCTAGCATATTTACAATTACATAAACTTTCCTAATTAATATGTCTATGTATTCTACTTACAAATGTTCTTTACATACTTTCCCAATAAGAATATATATTTTAAAACGTTAACAATGGGAAGACTCATATTAACTTCCTACACTCCCCTTTGATAAGGAGTATTTTCTTCGATGTTCATTGAAACTACATCCCAACCCCTCTTCTCGTCTTATGATATTCCAAGGTGTGAAATTGTAGATTCATGGTTAATTGAGTATGACTGAGAATTTTGAGGCATAAATACAGATATTAATGGTTGACATTCAATATCAAGGATATCTATGCATTGAACAAGAATGGAAATGGTTTCATCTAGATCCCCTAATTTCCCTGAAACTTGTGGAAGGCTTGAACTGTTGGCTTCGACCATTTTCTCATGTTATCTAAAAATACATTTAACATCTCTCCAAGAGGGATCCATGCTTTCCAAACTAGCAATACAAATAAAACACCACTCAAATTTTATCACAAATGTAACAACAAGTGTAGCCGTAAGTGTAACAACAAGTGTAACATCAAATGTGATAGAAAGTACAAAAAGTGTAACATCAAGAGTGTCATTAAAATTGACAAAAAATCTAACGAAAACACCATACTCTGGTGCCACAAGGGAGAAACTTCAAGACTCGAGCCATTACACCATGAAACTGTGATTCATACATACCTGAATTTGTACGATTAACCTCGAAGAAACTCAAATATATGCAATCGACTACTACATTTTCATGTCATCGTGTAGGCCATGCCAACACATGGATGACAATTCCCACTCCTTAATAATTATCCATTCCTATTAAAGTGCTTCTCATATGAATTAAGTGAGGGGGAGCTATCTTCTTAGCCCATGGATTTTGATTATTCCTTCTTCCAATCTTATCCCTTCTTTATCCCCTCAATTATCACTTGAATTTTTGTCATGCTTAATATGGTACAAGGATTATTCTTCAAATTTAGATAGAAGGGTGAGAGAAAGAGACATGATACCAATTAGTATAGTATATTGTTCCCAAAAATATTCTTTTTTATTAGTGATCTTGTCACCATCATTAAATCACACAGGATAGAAAGCTCGAGGATTACTATATCTTTAGTGAGCCTGAGACCTTCCAATACAACATATGTTTCCCAATGTTATTAGATATGTTACCTAGGACCCAAGCATAGAAGGCAACTTAATTTCCTCCAAGATCATGGATAATAACCCTTGTACCTACCACACCTGGTTTATCTCAAGAGGATTGATCAAATAAACAAATATTGGATCGTGGAAGAGAGAGCCACTCCTTAAATTATTGCTCAGATTTTTGGTTCTCCCATTTAGGTAAAGAGATGCTCGTTTGTTTGGAAGGAGATATTGGTGTACTTCCTTGAATTTTTCCACCCATTCCCCTTCACAAATATCAAGTGATTGATATTTCTGACTTAGTCAGTGTTGAATATATTCGGAAAGTAAGGAAATGGATGTGGAAGCAATTTATCCTATAGAACTTGATTCATCTCTACATATTTTTTTATTTCATGAGAGCAAGAGACTCCAACAAACATATTTAGGTAAAACCTCTAATGTTTGTTTGAAGTGAATTTTCTTCTTGAAACTCCCATTGTATTTTCTCGACCACTGTGTGAACTATTCATCATATAAATGTGGCCAAACAAACTTGTGTAATAATCCAGCTAGAGCAAGGGACTAGATCTATTTTTCATAGCAACAATCCACAAAAAAAATGTTGGATTGATTCCTCGTTACCAAGCCATAAAACATAGAGATATTTATGTATAATTCCTCATTTTTTGAAGTTTTTCTAGGTGAGAATATTCTTGTGGGAAAGAAACCAATAAAATATATTGATTTTAGGTATCCCATGACTATGTGAAATAGTCCTTCACATGCCTCAACATTCATAATTAGTGGATTCCTATAGCAAGGAATGATACAATTTTCACTATATAGTTTGAATCACCCCAACCATGAGAGTCTACATGATAGCTATTCTAAGATGTCCAGTTGTGCAAGGAGAAAATAAGGGATTAATATAGAGGGAACATGTCAGAAGGAGGGGAGAGAGAAAACCATTGTGGCCATGTCCTAGACTTTGAATTCCCTAAATAAAATTAGAAATGCATCTGGATCCCTTTCTCAACAATCCAAGCCCTTAAGGGAGCTATATCCAAATGTAGAGAGAGGAATGCCCTACCCATAATATTTTCCTCCCACAGATTGATGTGCCTACTATTTCCAGGTATCCATGATGGCATTTCATGGATAAGGAGAATTGTTTCAAGAAGAAGTTTAAATATTTGTGATCCTTTATCAACGTTTTGCGGATTTTTTAGGAATTCATGTCTTGTTCATGAGAAATATTTGTTTTCAAACGACTTGTTTCCACCAACCTGGTTTTCTAGAAATAAATATTCATAGCAATTTTTCTCTCATTGCTAGATTCATAAATTTGGGATCTCAGATACCCAATCCACCCCTATTCTTAGAACAAATCACTTGATTCCAATTGATAATGTGATTTTTTTTTTCCCTCCTTAC
>WSFP011413678.1:0-24112 GCA_009831015.1 Picea engelmannii | reverse complement strand
AAAAAAATAAATAAATAAAATCTACTATGATTACCAAAAATAAACCAGAAATATATAGCTCATTACTTGCAATATAAACAAGGACGAGTCTTTTATGTGGATATGTAAATTCATTGGATACTAACACTCGCTAATCTTAAACTAATAAGACTTATGGGCTTACAAATAGTGGTGAAACTTAACTAAATGACAATGGGTCAAGATGGTTCTCCTAAATCAAAATTTTCAATGTCCCAAGAACATAAAGCAAGGTTTCGAAATGGGTTAGTTGCTCTTACTTGAACAGTGCTCTGTAAGGGGCATGATGAAAAAACATAGTTAGCAGCCAAAGTTATGCTTATTGATAGTTAGTGGAAATGTTCATCTACTTTCATTTTCAAAATTCAAGAATGCACTAAAATATATGCATCCTACTTCAAAAACTAATATTATTTGTAATCATTATAATACTATCCAATTTATGTTAGTTTAATCCCAATTACACTTAATTAAAGATTTTTCCATATTGCAAAAAAAACAATTATTCAAAAATTTGTTATTTTAAAATGTCTCAATATTTTTTTTCAAAATAAAAAATATGATGATTTTAAAATAATTTATTAATTTAGAGTTTTTGTTATTTTTTTCAAGTTAAAAAATATAATGAAGGTTGGGTTGGTTGCTAAAGCACGAGTGTTGTTATTCTTTCATTAAAGCAAATTCTCAACGACATATTTTTCCCTTTCCAATTGTTTTGGTCACATAAACCGATCATTTACTATAGATGAGGGGCAATTTTAGCAAAATAGATATCCCCAATCAACTCCTTAGTAGAAAGAACATTGTCACGAACTTGTGAAACATACTTACTTCATTGTTATAAACTTTCATATGATGAAATAATGGCCTATTACTTATGTCATCCAAAATCATCTAATTTTTTTTTTTTATTATTATTATTATATTATTATTATTTTGTAAAATAATAATAATAATAATAATAAATGCTTTTGGATAGCACAAGTAATTGGTCATTATTTCATCACATAAAACTTCATAAAATGAAATACTTATTACAAGTTTGTGACAACGTTACTTCTACTAAAAACCTAATTGGAGATATCTATTTTACCCCGTCCACAATAAATGCTCAGTTTATGTGACCGTGACAATTGAAAAAGGTATATATATATATATATATATATATATATATATATATATATATAATTATTAAAAAAAAACCTAAGCATTACATCACATCTCAACAAGGTAGTGTGCTCAATGTACCTTATAAGCCTTTAAAAAAATAATTATTGCAATTTGTGGACCTTTGTACAATGTTATAGAGGTTTTTTGAATGCACTTCTTTATTTTTAAAATTATCTAAACTATGTGAAAGGTTTACTATCGAAACTTGTGTTTAAAAATGCACCTCAAACTTTCCAAGGTATAAGTTCCATATGTGTAGTGCCAACATTTGATAAGTCTCTTATTTCTAATATCTTGATATGTATGATGTTTTTGTGAACTAAAGACTCAAAATTTACAAGGTACAAGTTGCATATGTGTAGTGTCAACATGGAGTGCCAACATTTGATAAGTCTCCTATTTGTAATATCTATATGTGGGTGAGGGGGCATTAATAGAAAAACTTTATTTAAAGTTTTTCTATTAATGCCCCCACCTATTTGTAATATCTTGATATGTATGATGATTTTGTGAATTAAAGATTAAGTTTAGATGGGTTATTTCTTAGGCTTCACTTTGAAATCTTAAATTTTGTAGGTGCATCTGATGGTGTGCGTCCTCTAAAATAAAATTTACTTAAAAAGGTGAACACAAGTGATGTGTATTTTACAAAATTTTCTAAAAAATAAAAGGATTTGATTTTAGATTTCTTTGAGTCTTAAACAAATGTTTTATGCACATCTATAATTAAGAAGGCATTTTCCAAAATTTTCCAAAAAAAAAAGATTTGATTTTAGAGCTCTTTGAGTCTTAAATAAGTGTTGTATGCACATACAAGGTCAAGAAGGAATTTTCATTTTCTTAGACAAATAGAAGAGTCCATATCCTTGAGGAAGAGTTCATGGTTTAATTACAAACATTTTGTACCAAATTACTTTCAACAAAAATTAATGATGAACCTTTGCACCTCCCAGGGTGATTGCTACTTTAATTTTTTATGAGATTAAAAAAGGAAAATAAGAATGTAAAGTAAATATATAACATAGATACAAGGGAGGAGGATTTTGTAATGGAAGTCAAAGATGAACTACCTGATGTCTATGAAGATCTCTTTGAGGGTATTGAGAAATTTTCTTATCCAAGTCTTAGGGGGTCCAATTCATGTACTAGGAACAAGGAACTAGACCTCGAGGGGGTTATCTCTGCCTTGGGGAAGTCCATGGAATAATTTGGAATAATGTGTAATGTGGAAGTTTTGTTAGTCCATGTGAGACCTAACGATGACTCTGAAAGCAAAGGTATGGCAAGGGATACACCTAGTGAGTGCTCGATAGAGAGATCATATGGCGGGACTACCAAGGGAATTAGTATTTATGGTTTAGTTAATGGGGTTTGGGACCTAGTTCATCATTCACATGATAAGGTTCTTGGAAGGGAGAACCATGATTGTGGTAGGGAGAATATTTTGAATACACCCTCAAATAATCCAGAGTCCATTCTAGTTGGAGAGATAAGGTCATAGGGTTCTAGTTTTTCAGTCAATGCTTGGATTTTAAAGTGTTAAGTGGAGGATCAAATGTGGATAGGATTGTTTGAAATGTTTATGAGATTCAAAAGGTGAATGGGGAAAAAAATGTGATTAAGCAACACAATTCTAGGGTTATAATGGTGCTAGGTACAGAGGATTCGAGGGTGGAGTAAACCTTGGAGTGCTTCGAAAATCCCTTGTAGGAAAAAATTTAATTGATACATCTTAGAGAAAAACTTAAATGATTGGATCCAAAGGTTTTGGGTCCCATATATAGGGTACAAACTCACATTTCATCTTCTAACCAAAGGATGGATTGGTTTTCTCTTTCAATTGGAGGAGGACTTGAAGAAGAAATTAGGGAGTCGACAGTATTGGGGAACAACCTTTCTAGCATTGAAACCTTGGTATATGTTTTTTTCTCCTCATACATAGGTTTCTAAGAGTACTCTTATTTGGGTCAAGTTACCTAGACTACATTTGGAGCCTTGGTCAAAAACAATTCTTAGGTAGATAGGCGATCAATTGGGGAAAAACCTTGACATTGATGCAGTCTTCAAATCTAGTGTTTATTTGCTAATGGCCAAGAAATTCATTGAGATGGATATAGGTGAATACCTCACCCCTCGCCTGATAATATGGACATTGTGGTAGGAAATTTCGTACATTCTTAAGTTCTATATTACATTGAAATTCCATTTTGGTGCACTCATTGCCATGTTTATGTTCACATTATTGAGGATTGTACTAATTCTTTCTCAAGAAAAATCTAGAGGAAAAACAATGTAAGAGGAGGATCATAGGAGTCAATAGGGGTATGATGGGTATTTTCCTTAGAAAGAGGTTTTGATTCCTACCTCGATAAAAAAAAGTGAATAATAGTGAGAATGATTTAAAGATTGATGTGTTGGAAAAGAGTAGGGAGATCAAAATGGCTTTAGTAGTTAATTTTGATCAAAGTGTTGAGCCTTGTTGGGAAGGAATCCAAGCCTCATTAAAGTTGGATCAAGGGTTGGATGTTTTGGTAACTCATATCACTAGTAATTCTTTAGAGCCTATCTTTAAAATTGTCCAAGGAAAAGGTTAATTTGGATTTGGGTAACAATGAAGTCTAGGCGTCCCCGCTAGATATTTTTCACAAACCTAGGAAGGATTTAAAGGGTTCTAAAAACTCCATAGGTACAAGCTTAGCCTAGTTTTCTCACAATACTAATCCCTGGAAAGAAAATACAATCCCTTCCTCAGACTTTGAAATCCTTTTTGGTGATTTTTCTCTCAATGGGGAACTTCCTCATGGGAGTTGGGGTTTAGGGGAAGAGTCAGATCACTATAGATATTATTTGAGATCAAGAAGGGGTGAAATGAGATGCATGAAAAAGGGTTAGGTTTTTACCCTATTACATAACTTTCTCCAAGCTTGGTTGGAATAAAAAAAAATCACGCCACACTTAGGAAAAAAACATAAAAGAGATTCAATAATGTAAGAACAAATCCATTAAATGGGTCCTTAGAGTGGTAAAACACCCCATCAAGGTTCCTAAATGATATCTTAAACCTATTAATATAATATGTTTCAACAGTGCCTCTAAAATACTTGTTTTGGCACAATTGGTGGATGTTCACGAGCTTGATGTTTTACTGGTCTAGGAAACCATGGGTAAGGATAAAAGGGTAGTGTAGAGCCTGAGTAAAATATTTAGAGACCAACACTTTCTATGTTTAGATGATTTAATAAAATAGGGGGGATATCTCACTAGTTGGAAGAAATGAATTCCCTTATGTCATTTTGTTGTTATTGATTTGGGTTTAAGGAAAGATTTTTCATTCAAAGACATGGGAAAAAGATATTTGTTATTAATTGATATGGGCCCTATGATAATAGAATACCTTATTGGGAAGGATTTGTTCTACAACACAGGGTATTCCAATAGAGGATGAACACCTTCAGTAACCACTCACAAAACCATATCAAAGATCAACACACTAATGTTTTTACATGGTAAAACACCATTTTGGGGAAACATCCACGGCCCCAGCCAATGTGGCCCACTTGAAGCAATTTATTAATGCAAAAGAAAAATATTACAAGATGTTTTCTCACAATCGATCATTAGCAAATGTCCCTCCATGTTATTTAAATAAATATCATGGACCAATCCGGTGCTAAGCCACAGATCAATGTAGCCATTAAGATCAAGGAGAATATCAGTTGTCATATCTCTCTATTTCTATAACATATTGTGACCGTTGAATTACAAATTCATACTAAATAAACACACTTTAACCTAATGATGCATTAGACCAAGTTGATCTTAACTAACTCCTAACATGGGGTATCCACTCGATGAACCTGTGATTTAGCGCTTTCGTTCATGGGATATTAAAGACTATCCCTAATTTCATTAGATATTGATGAGTACCTCCCCAAATCCTTTTGTTTAACCCCCCTCCCAATAAATTTTTCCAATAAAAAAACTTGTTTTTACTATATATCTCTTTTTTTTTTTATCAAATTATCTTTTTAATATCCCCCGATACCTATAAACCCCCCCATACCCTACATCCCTCCCCCCGATACCTACAATATATTGAATCTATTTTTTATAATTTAAAAACCCTCTTTATGAATGAATGTGATACGATATTGGTCAATAAGGTGAAGCCCCTGTGACTCCTAAGTGTCTAAATATCCTAATATCCCCCCTTAATAACAACTTGGGATAGGATTGAATGATTTACAAAGGTGACACAATAGGAGAAAGAAAGAGGCATTAGATCCTATCACCCCTTAATCACAACTTCTTGAACTCCTAACATAGAATGAAGTTTGGAAAACTTCGCTTATGTGAGAGACTTTGTGAAAATGTCTGCAACTTGATCTTCTATAGGGAATAAGAGAACTTCAGTAACTTGATCATGAATGAGACTTGTAGTGAAGTGCATATGTACCTCGATTTGTTTGCTACACTGATACTGAACTGGATCTTTAGTGAGCTTGATGGCACTCTAATTGTCGCACTAGAAGGTGGTTAGATTCTTCTGTTGGAATCCAAACTTTGAAAGGATATGTTGAAGCCACATGGGTTCTTGACTTGAATTAACCATTGTTCGATACTCTACTTATGTTTAGGAAAGAGAAATATCTTGTTGTTTCTTACAATCCCAAGTGATAGGTCCACTTGGGATTCTAAGAAACCTATAAACCCCCCCATACCCTACATCCCTCCCCCTAATACCTACAATATATTGAATATGTTTTTCATAATTTAAAAAACCCCTTTATGAATGAATGTGATGTGATATTGATCAATAAGGTGAATCCCTTGTGACTCCTAAGTTTCTAAATATCCTAATATCCCCCCTTAAGAACAACTTGGGATAGGATTGAATGATTTACAAAGGTGACACAATAGGAGAAAGAGAGAGGCATTAGAGCCTATCACCCCTAATCAAAACTTCTTGAACTCCTAACATAAAACAGAGTTTGGAAAACTTTGCTTATGTGAGAGACTTTGTGAAAATGTATGCAACTTGATCTTCTATAGGGGAAAAGAGAACTTCAATAACTTGATCATGAATGAGACTTCTAGTGAAGCCCATATGTAGCTTGATGTGTTTGTTGCACTGATACTGAAATGGATCTTTGGTGAGCTTGATGACACTCTAATTGTCGCACTAGAAGGTGGTCAGATTCTTTTGTTGGAATCCAAACTTTGAAAGGATATGTTGAATCCACATGGCTTCTTGACTTGAAATAACCATTGTTCGGTACTCTACTTATGTTTAGGAAATAACAATATCTTGATGTTTCTTACAAGCCCAAGTGATAGGTCCAAAGCTAAGGCTGAAAACAAAACTGTAGTATAATTTCGATCATCATGGTTTCCAACCCAATCTGAATCAGTGAAACCAACCAACAAATGAGTCCCCCTTAACTATAATGTATCCAAAACTGAACTATACCCTGGACATACCAAAGTATCCTTTTAGTTTCTTTCCAATGGATTTCATGGGTTGTTTGCATGTACCAAGACATAAGACCAACAACAAAGGAAATAGTGGGATGGGTATGAGTCAAATATAAGAGGATACCAACTAATTGATGGTACAAAATGGCATCAACTTCAATAGTAGTACAGGTGGCAGCAAGTTTGACTCCAAACTAGAAGGGAGAAGGGGTTGGTTTAGAATCATCCATGTGAAAGCAGTGAAGAAGGTCACATGCATACTTAGACTGGGAAAGAAAAATTCATTCCTTGGTTTGCAATACTTGGACACCAAGGAAATAATGAAAATAACCTAAAGTCTGTCATTTCAAATTTTGTTTTAAGGATCGATTTCACATGGGTTAAAAGTTTAGGGTCACTACCAGTGAAGATAAGATCATCAACATAAAGAATAAAAATTATGATATGGATTCCTACTTTCTTGGTATAGACATTAGTGTCAGAATGACATCTAGAAAAGTCAATGTCAAGAAGAAATCTATCCATTTTGGCATACCAAGTGTGAGGATCTTGCTTCAAACCGTAAAGTGATTTATTAAGGTGACAAACAAGTATGGAATCATTATGGAGATAGCCAAGAGGTTGTTCCATGTAGATTTATTCTTGCAAATTCCCATGCAAGAATGAAGATTTAACATCCATCTGATGGACCTCTCATATATGTGAGGCATCAATGGCTAGAACAACAGGGATGGAATTCATTTTGGCTATGGGAGAAAAGGTTTCATTATAGTCAATACCTTCAACTTGAGAGAACCCTTTGGAAAATGATTGGGCCTTCTGTCTTTCAACACTTTCATCTGATGCATACTTAGTTCTATACACCCATTTACATCTAACAAGTTTTCTTCCTTTCAGAAGAGGTACAAGATCCCAAGTATCATTCATCATTAAGGAATGATATTCTTCATTCATTGTTGTGTCCCTATCTGGATGACATGAAGCTTATGCAAATGGTTTTGGATTGTTAGATTTGTTTATCTCAGGAGGTACTCCGCATGTTTTGTCTTGTATGTTGATGTTACCTTAATATTTGCACTACCAAGCACTTGACTTTGTAATAGTTTTTATAAAGTTGTTTTAAGTGGTTCTTTTAGTAAAGTGACATTTTAATAAAGTGTACCTTCTATTTTTAAAGTGACTTTATTTTCATAAAGAACTTAGGTAATAAAGTGAAATTCACTTTAATTTTAAATGAGACAAGGTTTCCACTCTTATGACTTGAATAGTCTGAGAGCCACGAAGTGCCACAATTTGAGGGTGTTTAGCAGCAAGTTCACTCAGATCTCAGTTTTGTTTTTTTATCCATGATTTAATGCAATATTCTTTTTAATTTTCTCAACAGAGGTAGCAAGGGTTTTATTGTAGTTCTATGGTTGATATCTCTCAGATTTGCAGTCTCTGGTTTTTGTAACCTTTATTTGCATCCATCAGTAATTATTTTTTAGCAAAGATCAGATCCGATCAACTATGTATATTTTGTTAGAGAAGTAATCGGGTTTCAATTTCCATACGTGGAAACTGAATATCCAGATGCAATTAATGAATAAAAACCTTTGGGGAATTATCAAAGGAACCAAGGCAACACCTGCACATGTGAACAAGTTGATAGACTGGGAGAGAATAGATGATGAGGTGAAAGCCATTATTGGCCTTTCCATCTCATATTTGGAGCTACATCATGTAGATCTAGACAAATCATCCAAGGATATCTCGAGAAATCAAACAACAAGTTATTTGGGGCACAAACAATGAATGTGAAATTTTCCCTAAAATTATAGTTATTTAGCCTTAATATGCCAGTTGAAGCCACCATGTCAAGTCACGTCAACGATATAAGATCTACTATTAGAAAACAAGACAATGACATTCTTAAGGGAAAGTTCAAATATAGACAACATATAGAGAGTGTATCCATGATTGAAGATCCATCGAATGTTGACAGTAGTGAAGAATTTACTAAAGAAAAGGGATTTTATGCATTTTAGGAAGCCTGCATTTTGAAGACAAGAAAGGATCAGTTAACAACTCAAAATGGATTGTTTCCCAATTAATCCAGAAGTTATGGATCTAGGGAAATATCCCTCATTAGTTGGAGAGACATGCATGTGGATTGCAATTTATTGGTGAGGTTATGAGACATGCATGTGGATTGTTTTCTAGTAATTGACTTCAGGAGACTCGTGATTCGGGAGTTTGGGGAGGTGGAATCCAAGAACTCAAGAATTCAACTCAGCAGCTACATAGTTACGATGATTATGAGGCAGTTTGATGGAGCTCAAACTGGTCCAGGAACTGTGTTCAAAGAAGAAGCTTCTAAAGGATGTTATCGATGTTTAGTGTTCAGTTTATGTGTTTTACATTAATTATATGTATTTGATTTAAATTTGTTTCAGCATTGTACACCTTATGGGGAGGTATTAGAGATATAAGTCTTACTATGTAATAAAGTCACTTTATGACTTTAGTATATGTTAATCTTCATTTTTTATGTAAAGCGATTTATCCTACATTCATAAGTGGAAATGATTTGCTTAATTAACAATGATATATAAGGAAGTAAAATCCTTTGTAATAAGTACACAAGTTATTCATTGTCATATGGTGTTATTGTGAATATCTTTCTTTAAGCTTAGTTATGTGAATCAACCCTATCTAGGGTTTCCTCATTTAGTGATATACCTCATTTTTTAATATCACCATGTGTTGATTACATAGTTGATGCAATGAGAAATAGTTTAAATGAACAAACCACTTGTGCCAAAGTTTTTTTGAGTCGTCTCTATGAGCAACAAAAACTGATGGAAAATATGATGGCCCAAAGTTGTCAAACTTGTACAAACTGATAATATCATCAACAATTCCAGTTGCTAAGACATTCTTAGGATATTTTAAATCCTTGATTACAACTTGGTGAAGTGAAAACTCTATGGTTTTTACCTTCACCTAAACGAGTCATCTAATACATTGATAGAAGGTTGCAGAACAAACTTGGACCATATAATATATCATTGAAATGACCATTATCTACCTCAATTGTTCCAGACCCTACAACACTAAGAGATCTATCATCACCAACAAATATTTGTTTGGTTTTAAATTCATTTAGAGTAAAAAAAAATGTCCTTATCCTTAGTCGTATCAAATATGCTTCAGAATCAATAAGCCACTCATCAGAAGAAGAAGTAGAAGTTGCATTAAAGGAGAAATTAGAAGCATAAAGTGTATGTCCATGAGAAGAAGAGTTAGAAGGAGAAGACACAATATTGATGCGGTGCTTCTTCATCAGCATTTATAAGGCTTCCATGTTTTTAAAATGTTTAGACTCCACATGACCATCTTGCCCGCAAAATTTGCAATGCCTGTCAGTCTTCTTATTTTTGGATTTTGCTCTTTTATCACCATTAGGAGCAGAAGTTGACAGAGAGGGTTTGGGACCCTTGTTTTGCTTATTGTTGTGGCAAGGATGTTGCTTATTGGGATTCTTGGATTTATCTTTTTGTTGGGCCACTAAGGCTTTGTTGGATGTACCTACAATGCTAATCTTTCTCTTGAATCAGAGAATCACAAAAATACTTTATAAGCACTCCCTAGAGCTTCCTTGGTTGCATAAAAGGTAGATACAAATAAAGAATATGCACTACCAAGCTTAGAAAGAATAACATATATGCATTAGTCATCCTTAAGATCTATTTTGCAGTCTATACATAAAATTCTAAGTGTTTTGAACTTAGATAAATAATATTCAATGCAAGGAAAATCATTGGGACTTAAATTCATTAACTGATTTTTTATCTAGTGGGATCAAATAATATTGTGTTTACCAAACACAGCTTGAATATTTTCCCAAGCTTCATCGTTGTCATCAATTCCTAAAAGGTGAAACCTTAAATCAGAAGAGATGGACATTATGATTATTCCATGTACTTCGTAATTCTTATTATCCCATTTGGATTTATTTTCAGAACCAATGGGTTCTTGTTCTTTTCCCAAGGTAATTTGGTATAATCATTTACTTCTTAGTGCATACTCCATATGGGATTTCTATGAGAAGTAGTTGGTACCGATAGGAAAACAATCACTTGGAGAAGCCATATTAAAATATGCAAATAATATGGATTCAAAAGATGAAATGGATGGTCTGGATGAAAATATATCAAAAAAATAGGTTCTTTAAAAAAAACGACACTGAAAATGGACTTTAGATGTGAAAGTTATGCCCTTTTGAAAAAAGACATAAACAGTAACCAAAGAGCCATGTGGAAAGTAGAAGTTGGTTCACGTGGTGATGCCCCTCCTCATATAACTTTTCCTATAAGCTGACTTTTACAAATAAATTACTTATAAAGTGACACACTTTTATAGAATAAATGGGAATCACTATTTTCTTTTTGTAAGTGAGTGTGAGTATCTGTATTAGTAAAAAAGACTAATATACAAAAAGAGGAACTCCCTGGTCTGCCAAAAAGGAATCGAGCCCAGGGGTTCCGGAGTTGCATTCTTTGAGATAGAAGAGGGGTATGGCTGGACCGCCACATTGGGAAACCGGTCCAGTCCCATCATATCCAGTTTTTAACAAGCTAATCATTATAGAAACATAAAAAACACAAGACAACAATTGAGGCTGACCCAATAACATTCACTAATCATTGGCTAACCCGACGCTAGTCCAGTATTATGAGATGCTTCTTTACATATTTCGCCTTGTCCTTGCTCTCCTTCTTATGGGCCACCGTGTGGGTCTTCCTGATTCGGGCTGGTGCTCCATTCCCATAAGCTGGTGTGATGTCCATATGATGGATGTAGCGCAAGTATAAGTGGAATTGGGAAGCCATCCGCTCCAGCTTCTCCTTCTAGTTCTTCTAGTCCTTTGCAATTTGTTTTGTACTAGCGTCCAGGTTGTTGAGGTGACTTAGGATTTCTTTTAGCAATTTTTTGTGGTCCCCGTTACCCTTCTGGTTGGCAGATTTATTTTCTGTGCTCACTTTTCCTATTAACATATTTTTCCTCCATGCCATCTCTACCGTCGAATGGTAGAGGGTTTCCCTAGATTGTGTGGTCCTTGGGTCCCTTATCCAGTCCGCTTCCTGGCTCAGTTGCTCCCAGGATTTGCCCTTACGCTTGGCAGTGACTTCCTTTTCCCACCTAGTGATGGTCTCTTTTCCTTTCGGTTCGACCAATGCCTGGAAGGTGCCCTTGGCGTCTTGGGCCGCTTGGTCCATCCTTGATATCCTCCTATGGCTTGTCGGATTTTCTTCCATCTGGGTGTTTCTTTTGATGTGTGTTTTCTTCATACGCACCATCGTGGCTAGCTTGTGGTAGTTATTTCCCTGAATTCTCCTCCTGTTCCTATCGACCCAGGGGTTCCTTATTTCCGAGCCCTTGTTTTTGTGGTGGCTCCTGCTGTTGCGCTTTTCCTGACTGCATCTATTCCTATTGCTTCGCCTCTTATGGAAATTCTCCTATTGTGGACTTTTCCTTGCAATCATGGTCTACCTGTAGAGGTGGTCCTTCCTATCCTTTTTCTCTATCTCGGTATGTGTGACCATGGCAATCTTTTCGTTATCCATGCGCTGACCATTTCCCCTGCTCATTGTGTAACCAACATGTTCTTGGGAGAGGTGTAACCATATTGGTGTGTGGTAACATCTTTTCTCCTACGTCACTCACGTCCTGCTGAGTCCCATCTGTACTTTCCCCTACACTAACCCTGCACTTTTTCCTATTGATGCGACCTTGATGGCATACCCCCATCTGTTGTGTGGTCTGATCCTGCATTTTCACTTGTGATTAGAGGTTGGCCATGAAGATTTTTCCTGGATTTGTTGTGCCTGCCTATTGGCCTTGCACCACTCCTCTCGATGTGACCTTTCGTACTTAAGCCGTCATCACGATATTTTTTCGCTAGTTGTATGTAGTCTATTCTGAATTGATCATTTGGGATGTTGCTCCAGGTGGTGTCTAACTCTGATCCTTCCTTTTTAACCCCTTCATTAGCGATTCTATCTGCCAGGCCATTCACTAACCTGCGTACCCATTGCAACTCCATTGTGTTCATCTTTTGCAAATGCTCTTGGATTTTTTGCAGGGAGTGTGCCAAACGCCAATGTCTCTGAACTTTGCCCACTCTAGTGCCATTTTGGAGTCTCTTCACCATGTTGATTACCAGAGTGGAGTCACCTTCCATGATAGTGTTTGTCATCCTTTCTCAGCTTAGAATCTTGAGGCCAATCTCTAGGGCTTCGAATTCCGCTGTGTTGTTAGTTGAAATTCCCATACTCCCAATGTACATTTGGATTATATTTCTTCCACTATCCCTGATAACCCCTCCCATTCCTGTCATGCCTGGGTTTCCTTTTTCCGCCCCGTCTAAATTCAACTTGAGGGACCCTACTGGAGGGGGATTCCAGTTGCACTCACCTATTTGGAGTTGCGGTGGTCGTCTTATTTGTGTGTGGTTGCACCCATATTTTAGGTGAAAATATTCTAGGACTCTAGAGTCCCGACCTGCGAGTTACGCTTTCCCATTCTGGCAGTTGTGGCTCTGCATCATTTCTCTTGTCATGGAGATTATTTTTTCTTTGATTTTCCCTTTCGAAAGGCTTTCATTCTTGAATATGTGTCGGTTCCTTTATTTCCATATTGTCCATACGATCATCCCCGAGATGAGAATCCAACATAGGTTCACCTCTTCATTTTCATTGTAACTCTCATTCCAGTTGTTGATGGTTGCACAAATGTTACCTTGGGTCCTATTGGACTGTCAAAAAATACCTGTCACGCAGTCCCAGATCTTTGTTGTGTAGCTACATTCATCAAGGATATGATTCGTTGTTTCTTCCTTAGATTGACAGAGGTGGCATCCTGACAGGCCTATGAATCCCCTTTTCTTTAGGTTTTCCTAGGTTAGAATTCAGTTGTGAAGTACTAACCATTTGAATTTTTTTTATTTTTGGCCACTGGAGGCTGCTCCAGTGCTTATCACATAGTTGCACTGGGTCTTCTTGGTCTTGGTCCATGATGTAATGTTGGGCTTCCTTCAAGTTGAATTCCCAACCATTTTTTCGGCCCCATCTTAATTGGTCTTATTCTTCCGAGACTACAATTTTCCTTTTCCTTAGTTCCTCCTCCACCTCTTTCACGATTGTTGTGGTCCGATCTCTAATTTGGGAATTGAGATTGTCCCAGATTCTCCATCTGTTTCGATCTGTTTCTTTCTTCCAATAGTGGTGGACTTTGGTTTTGCCTTGCGCGGATCATGTCTTGTTGGAGTTCCTCCCTATCCGGATTTCCCATTTTGGGTTCTTGTTGCCAGGCATCCTCCCAGAATCTCACTATTTTACCATTCCTTACTTACCAAAAGCTATGTGTCTGGACCCAGGTTTTGTTGTGCCAAGCTAGGTTCCAGATGGTTGATCCCTCCCTGGTGCCCATAAAATCAATTTGGTCCTGGTCGTTTATGTCTGGGGCATACTTGGCCTTCCAGAGTTTTTCCCATGAGGTAGAAGTTTCTTTAACCCATCGCCACCAGAGTTTCGCCCCATAGGCTTCGTCGATTACTTGTGGGTCTTGTAGCCCTAGTCCTCCTTTGCATGTTGGCTTGCAAACCTTCTCCCAAGCCACGAGGGCCCATTTTTTCTGTCTTTCTGCTCCTCGCAATAGGAAGTCCCTTTGGATGGTCCTTATTTTTTGTAGTATTCCTTTGGGGGCGGGAAATACGAACATCATCTAGGTTGGAATTGCTTGCAAAACCGTCTTGGTTAGTACAAGTCTCCCCGTAAGTTTGAGGGATCTATACATCTAGTTTTTCACCCTCTCTTGTAGCTTATTGAGCACTCTTTCCCAAGTTTCCATTTTGTATGCTCTATCCGTCAGGGGGATTCTCAAGTATTTAGTTGGGAGTGTTTTGCGCTCAAAGCCCAAAATATTTTCCAGGTTCCTTTGGATTGCAGGTTTGGTGTTGCAAAAGTAGATCATCAATTTGGAATGGTTGATATTAGCTCCCAAGGCTTCCCCAAACTATTATAATATCATTTTGAAAGTTTTTGCTTCCTTGACCGTGGCTATGCCATGGAGTAAGGTGTCATCCATTAACTTTTGGTGTGTGGAAGTAGGGCAGTTTTTGAAAGGTTTGAGGCCTGTTAATTCTCCTGCTATTGTTGCGCTTTTTATGCTTTGACTGAGACTTTCCATCATCAAGATGAATAGGAAGGGGGATAGTGTGTCTCCTTGTCTGATGCCTCTAGTGGGCTAGAAGAGTTTGGTTGGGGCTCCATTTATCGGGAGCGAGTAACTTGTTGTTGAGACTAGGCTAATAATCCAGCCGATCCAGTGTTGGGTGAAACCAAAGGCCTCCAGAGTATTAACCATGTGGTGCCAGCTAATTTTTTCATAGGCTTTTGCTAGGTCAAGTTGTATTATCATCCCCCCTCTCCTCTGGATTTTCAAGGTGTGGATTAGATCATGAGCATGGATGATGTTGTCCATGATTTGTCGTCCTTCTACAAAACCCGCTTGTTCTTGTGAAATCAGTGTGGGTAGGAGGGGTTTCAATCTATTGGCTATGACTTTTGAGATTATCTTGTAAACCACATTGCATAAAGCTATGGGTCTGTAGTGGTCAGGGGTCCTTGCTTCATTTTCTTTGGGGATTAGAGTAATCATTGTGGCATTTAACGTTTTTAGGATGGAGGTCAACCATCTATATTCCTCCACCACCCTATAAACATCATGTTTGACCACTTCCCAATAGGCTTTGAAGAATTCCACTGTGAAACCATCTGGACCTGGGGCTTTCCCATTGGGCATCTCCTGGATCACTTGATCTATTTCCTCCTTAGCTATGGGTTTGTTTAGGTTGTTATTATGTTCCTTGGTGACTAGACGTGGGATGTGTTGTGTTATCCTTTGGATGGCCTCCATTCGGTCTTTGTTGGGTTCCTGGGCTATCCCATGGAAGTGACTTACCAGGGTATTTTCAATCTCCTTGTGGGATTCTCGCTTGATCCCATCTTGATCCTTGATTTTTAGGATTTTTTTGTGGGCTCTTCTGGCAATGGTTGTTCTATGAAAAAACTTGGTGTTCCTCTCTCCTTCCTTTAGCCATCTGATTCGGGACTTTTGGCGCCATAGAATTTCTTCTTGCCAGCATCTTCCCTCCCATTCCTGGGTCATTTGGATCTCTTCCTTTTTTCGATCCTCTGTATAGCCCTCCACTATGCAAACTTCTTGGAGTCTTCTCATTATGTCTTCAATATTTTTCTTCTCTTGGTTTATGTTGCCAAAATTTTTATTGTTTCACTCCCTGAGCTTATATTTGATGTACTTTAGTTTCTTATAGAGTTTGAACATCCGTGTCCCTTGCTCTAGTTGTTCCTCCTGCCACCATTGGTTGATGTTCTCCTTGAAGGTGGGGTGTTCAATCCAGAATTTCTCAAATCTAAATGGTCTATTCTTTGGGGTGGCTGGGAAGTCTGCTTCCAGTTGGACTGGCCAATGATCAGAGCCCCCCCAGGGAAGGATGCTACAATCTAAGGTTAACCCCTACATAATGATGGATTCTGACACCAAGAATTTGTCTAGTCTTTTCGCAACTTGATGTTGATTTATCCGTTTATTGTTCCAAGTGAAATGCTTGTTATTGGTTATGATGTCCACCATCTCCATTGTGTCTATGAACGTTGAGAATTCTTCTGCATCTCTATCCAATCTCCTGGTGCCTCCTTTTTTCTCCGCAAGTGATGTGATGATGTTGAAGTCCCCTGCCAGGATCCAGTGGAGGTTGTTGGAGTGAGCTTTTAGGTATTCTAGGTCTAGAAACATTCTTCTCTTTTCCTCTAGCATCTGGGGTCCATACACATTAGTGCATAGAATCATCTATGTATTCCCAATGATTTGCATGTTAACCAAAAGTGTGTGCCTGGTAGCCTTGGCTATTATTAGGTTCATCACTTGTGAGTTCCACAAGGTGAGGATACCTCCTACCATCTATTGTCCTTCGACAACCAACATCTTGTACTTTCTCCATTGTTTTTTGTTGATTGTTTCCATTCTCTCTACAATGCATTTTGTCTCTTGGATGAAACAAAGGTCCAGTTGTTCCTTCCTAAGTCTATTTCTAAGAATTCTCTCCTTTCGTGAGCTTATTAGGCCTCTTCTATTTCATGTTATAATATTCATTTAAACATATGGGGGGGAATTGGGAAAGAGATTTTTGATCTTACCTGAGTTTATTAGCAGAGCTCCTAGTTCTTGTAGGGATACGTTTTTTGATTTCCTTCTTTTTTCCCTTCTCATTTGCTTGGGTGAGAGTTGCGGTTATCCTTCGCCTGCTTTGATTCCTAGGTGTCCTATCTCCCAGTGTGTGTGCTTGATCCCTATGGATTTGGATTCCTCCCTTAGGAGGAACAGGTATTGGATGTGGTCTAGTTGCTTCGCTGGTACATTGTCTATGCCCTGCCTTTTCCATTGCTCCAGTATGTTCAGGAGATCGATCTCTTCCCTTTCCACAATGTCTCTAAGATCAGGATCTTCTATTCCTACCTTGCTTGGAGTCATTTCTGTGTCTTCGTCTGCCTCCTGCATGGGGGTGGGGGTATCTCTGGTTTCTTCATCCATAGGAGTTGCGCTACCCCCCTGTCCCATCTCCTTTCTTGGGCTATCTATATCCTCATTTGTTTCTTGCTCCCTGGCTTCTTTAGCTTTTGTCTTTTCCTTTCCTCCTTCCTCCCCTTTGTTGGTATTGTCCCATCCTTCTGTTTTATTCCTGGCCTTCGTATTTCTCCCTGTTGGGGTTTTACTTTGTTTATTGGTAGCTATGTTTCTGTGGTTTGGTTTTATAAACCCATCATCATTCTGATGTTGTTTGGTGTTTTTCACTTCTTGTTTTTTAATGATCAGACATTCTCTGATTAGGTGTCCATGTTTGTGACATCTTCTGCATCTGAAGAGGATATGCTCATCGTCAATGTTTTGTATCCATTCCTCATCCCTGAATTCCAGGCTTATGGCTTCCGGGAGTGCCCCCGACACATCCATCTCTATGCAGTTTCTTGCATAGGATGTGTATCATCCTTTTAGGGTTGCTTCTGATGTCTTCATGTATTTTCCCAGTTTGTTCCCTATTGCTTCCAAGGTGGAAGGTAGCTAGTAATCTAACGACAAGGAGTAAAGTCTCAGCCATACTGGTACATTTTTTAAATTTTCTTTCTCTGGGGAGAATTTTTCCTTCCATGGTCGCATGTACAGTCCTACTGAGACGTGGAAGTATGCCCCCCCCCTCAAAGATCTTATCCCTATCTTCCAGGTTCATGAAAAATACTGTAAATAATCCTTTCGAGCCCAGGTGTATTTCCAATTCTCCACTTGGCTTCCATTGATATTTAATCCAGTTGCACAACATTCTTTCTGTGGGCCACAAACCCATAAACTTGCAGATTAGCGCATGCGTCTTCATCGGGTCCCTGTAGAGTTGCGTTTGCGGATCATCCAGTATTACCTTGGGTATAATTGTTGTCTTTGGTTTACATGGTTTGCTCCCTTCTACCCCATTGGGGATCACCGTTTCTTGCGCATCATTCTAAGTTTCTTTGGCTTCTTCCCCCATGCCATCTCTTTTCCTCTTGTTTCTTTCCTGACTCTTTTCCGGTTCTATTCTCGAGGTTCTTGTCATTGGTGCCTTGAAATCTATGCCTCGTGGGCCTTTCCCTCTGTCTACTACTACCTGCTTGTATGAGGGGTTTCCATTACCGCCCCCCTTGGTACTCATGATTTACTATGTTGTGGTCGTGACTACCAAACCCTAGCTTGCAGTTTCTCCAGTTTCCTCCGCCGAAGTAGTTTTCGCCCAAGAGAATTGGGGAGAAATAATAAATAGTATAAATGGGAATCACTATTACATTAATGTTACTTTGTGAAGTAAAGTTGCATGCAAAAAGTAACTAATTTTTTTTATTGAAGCTACTTTATAGTGATTCACTTTAATAATTAAAGTGAAATGCACTTTACAATAAATGCATAAACTTTTTCAAAAAGTAACAAAAAAGAGAGTTGAACTCAAGACCTCTTACTATATAAAGAAATTTTCAACAAAGTAATTTAGTGCAAAACACAATATAATCTTAAGAAGGAGGATGGGGGTGTTGTTGTTGTTGTTCTCGTTGGAGTTCCATCTCAAAGTGGGTGCTTAAAAAAAAAACTATTTTAATGTGTTCACATACCAAAAAAAAATTGTTTCTCGACAACAACAAGGGGTTAGATCTTGATTAGCTTACCTAGAAAATGCAAGTTTTATCTTTGTTTCTGGTTTGTTGAGATCGCACAACAAAGAACATACACAGAAAAGAAAACACTTTTCACTCTATTTTATTTTTATTTTTTGAGATCGCACAGAGTGCAAGGAAAAGCGAATATGCATACCAGAAAGAATAGCAACCTAGAAACAAAAACAGAAACTAAAATATTATCTTTGTACAAAAAATATAAAAGGGTGTACTAAGGATTTATACCACCGAACTTAACTAAAATGGTCGTATCGTGGGAAAACATAATTTTTTCGAGTGAAACAAAACACATTTTTAATTGAAATAAGATCTTTATACGCAATGGAATAGTCTTGTCCACCCAAAAATGTACAAAAATAGAAGAAACTAGAGATGCGACAACATGACTTCAACATCTCAATCTAGAACAGGAGCGGGTCTTCAAACAGGCTCTGATACCATGTTCGAAAACACAAGGTATTCCAAAATAGAATGAACAACTTTAGTAACCACTCACACAACCATATAAAATATCAACACACTTATGTTTTTACATGGTAAAACCCCAATGCGGGGAAACATCCATGACCCTATCCAACATGGACACTTGAAGCAATTTATTAATGCAAATAAAAAATATTACGAGAGATTTTCCCAAAATCGATCATTAGCAAATGACCCTCCATGCTCTTTAAATAGAGATCAAGGACCAATAAGGTGTTAAGACATGGATCAATGTAGTCGTTAAGATCAAGGATAATATGAGTTGTCGGATCACTCTATGTCTAGAAAATATCGTGACTGTTGGATTACAAATGCATACTAATGCATAGTAAAGAAACACACTTTAATATAACCGCACATTAGACCAATTTGATATTAACTAACTCCTAAGTGTCTAAATATCCTAAGAGGATTCTTCTCTTAGAGGTGTATCAATAAGGAGAGAATTATCCTTGGTGGTGACCAAAACTTTACTTTGGTCAAAGTGGAGGTATGGGTAGAATTTGCTAGGTTAGATAGGTTGGCATAATTTTTTAGACACAATATTGAGGAGCCATCCCTATCTGATGTTGAACCCATAAAACTTATGCCAAAATAAAAGAATAATACACCTAGAGAAGCTAAGGTTTCCAAGAGATTAGATAGGTTCTTGATATCCGAGAATTTGTTTAATGAATTTGAAAGGATTGGATATTGGGTGGAGATAGGGGGAGGTTTTGATCACTTACCTATTCTTATCCAGATAGAGAAGGAGGACAATATGCCAATCATTCCCTTTAAGTTCAATCCTATATGGTTGGAGGAGGAGGATTTTCAAGAACTGGTAAAGAAAGAATTGGTAAATTATGATGTGGATCTAGGGAATATGAAATCTTTTAGTTAGTAGCTAATTTAAAGAAGGTAAAAGAAGCAATGGTTTTGTGGGTTTCAAACAAAAAAAGGAAAGAGATAGGGCTCTCTAACTTGTTGATAAGGAGATAGGTGAAATGGATCAAAAGAATGAGGAAGGGTCTTTTAGTGAATTAGAGAAATTAATGTTACAAGATTTTAAATTAAGGAAGAGAAAATTGTTGGAGTGGAAAGAGGTTGTGTGGAGGATGAAAAGTAGGGTTGTTTGGTTGGAGAAGGGGTATGAGAATGTATTTTTCATAATTATGATAATATATAAAAAGGATAAATACGATCTGGGAAATACAATATGAAACACGCCATTCAATCAACAAGTTCTCAAAGATAGAATATTTAGGGGTCCCATACTTTCAATGTGTTTATAAAGAGCCCGACAAGGAAAACATAGAAAAAGTATTGAATTTAACCTCTTATTTTCCCAATTTTGTCTCAAATTAAGACAATCAAATGATGATGGAGAAATTCACTAAGGAGGAGTTGAAATCAATCCTAGCATCATTCAAGAAGGATAAAATCTCAAGGGAAGATGGATGGATTGTAGAGTACTTAATTAGATTCTATGATTTAGTGGAAGAGTACTTGCTCGAAGCCATTGAGGAAGACAAAAATTATGGAAATGTAGTAGGAGCCTTTAACTCTACTTTTTTTGGCTTGATTACTAAAAAGGATAGGCCTAAAAACTTTGATGAGTTTAAGCCTATATCCATGTGTAAATGTGTATAGAAAATTATTGTTAAGATTTTGGCAATGAGAATAGTTTAAGCCTATATCCATATCTGAAGTTATCTCATAAGAATAGTTTAGGTTTCTTGTTCGAAGGAAAATTTTTTAGGCCATAGTGGCAACTCAAGAGGATCTTCACTCAATTAAAACAAAAATCTTCCTACTATGGTTCTAAAGTTGGATTTGTCTAAATTTTATGACAGAATGAACTAGTTATATTTAAGATTGATGCTTCTTCATGTGGATTCATTCTACCAATGGTTAAAAGGATAATGGATTACATTATTTCGATCTCCTTTGTTGTTCTTATATGGTTTAGCTTCTAGTTTTTTTAGGCCATCCAAGGGCCTTCCAAGGTTTCCCTTTATTCCCTTTACTAAGTCTCTCAGTTGCTAAAGGTCTGAATAGAGCTATTATGGATGCTAAAAGAAGAGGGATTATCTCAAGTGTTAGAATTGATACAATTTTTTCTTTAATGCATTTATTATTTGTTAATGATGTCTTGTTGTTATCAAATGGTAGTGATAGGAAACCAAGGAAGTTTCAAGAAATATTGGTTACATATGTTGATGCTACAAGATTGGATCTAAATGTGAATAAATGCTCAATATAATTTCATGGTTGGGAGCAAGAAGATGACTATAGGTTGTCAAGGATTTTCCCATTTAAACTCATAAATTTCCAAGAGAAGTTTTAATACTTGGGATTTCTCTTAAAGCCAAATGTATATAGGAAGAAGCACTAGGGATGGTTGCTTGAAATGGTTGAAACTAGGACAAGTAATCGGTCTAACATTTGGGTTTTTATAGGGGGGAAGTTAACCTTAGTAAAGTCAATCTTGGAGGCTCTCACAATGTTTTGGCACTCAATGCCATATATTCCTAAAGGTGTTCTAAAAAACATTAGGAAGACTTGTTTTAAATTCCCTTTTGTTTGGGAAGGAAAAAATAAGGGAATTCCCATAGTCAAATGGTAAATTATTGCAAGACCAAAGGAAGAGAGTGGGTGGGGTCTAAAAATCTCCACCTCTTTAGAAACTCTCTAGCAACAAAAGGTTCATGGTAAGTTTGGGAAACTAAAGGGATATGGAGGAAAATTATAGTTTAGAAATACATCAAGCCTAGGACATATTGAGGGGTTTAAATTCTGAATGCTCAATAGTAGGGATTAAACCCAAGGACAAGGCCCAATTAGAATTATCCCTATTTGGTATGGAATAATCCTTCGGGTTAATGGTCCAAGAACCATTCGATGCGCTTTAAAAATTGTTTGGTTTATCTCTTTTTTTTTTTTTTTATGTATAATTTCTATCTACTGAAGAAAATAAATAAGTGAAATTATTTGAGGAAGCCTATGGTATGGATAACCTATGGCAATAGTCAATGAAAGTAACCAACACCTTTGAGATCTATAAGAAATAATTCTACTAAGAAGCATTACTACATGATCACCTTCACGAAACATAAAATGTAGAAAGATGAAACCCTTTGTTCCTGGGAGATAACTCATCAAAACAATGGTTGGAAATAACCTTGTAGTTGTAATTTGTTCTTATAAGAAATAATTATACAGAAAGATATAGCTAACAAGATACTCCTAGGAAAACAGACAATAGTTTTGTAAAAATTTCATACCCCAACCCAGTTTCAGTCTCGCTGATTTTTCAGCCTAAGTTAAATGCCAAACCCAGTTTCAACATTGTTTCAGCATATGTTACAGTACTGTTTCAGCATATGTTCCAACACTGTTTTAGCATATGTCTCAGCACTGTTTCAGCATATGTCTCAACATTGTTTCAACATATGTCTCAGCACTGTTTCAGCATATGTCTCAACACTGTTTCAGCATATGTCTCAACATTGTTTCAGCATATATCTCAGCACTGTTTCAGCATATGAAAACTTAATAGAAAATAAACTTCAGAACTGAAACATGAGGATTCTGAACATCATTTTTAACGCAGAAATAAAATATCAGCAATATGCAAAAATCATAAAATATAGACACAAAGATTTTCGGTCTAACTTCGACCCTGGAAAAACCCACAAGGGGAAAACCAGTGAGAGAGGGATTTTTATTATTTATGAGCTTCTGAGAAATTTCTTTTACAGCATATTCATCTTCAAAAATTTACACAAACTTATCTGGACTTTCTTTCACTAAAATCCTTTTGAACAGTCCTGGAAAATGCTCCTCGATTTTTGTCCCAGAAATCTGTACAACTGTACGGCTGTCCCAGCAATTAATGTTGTACGGACTGTCCCAAAATTTGTGCCAAAACTCTGCTAAGACTGTACGAAAAACCCAGCATGAACAACTCCTTGTAAACCGTGTTGTACGGTCCCCAAGATTCGTGCCAAACTATACGAACTGTACGGAAATACACTCAGAAATTTATTACAGCAATTACCTCAATTTCTGTGCCAATAAATGTTGTACGACAGCCTTGGAATGCATGCCAATACTCTCAGAAATTGCAGCTGATGTCCTCCTCGATTTCTATGCACATTAAATGTTGTACAACCTCCAAAAATCTGTATGGTACGGCTTGTTCTTCCTTGTTGTCTGCTGCCTCGAAATCTATACTTCTATTTGCCTTGGGATGCGTGCTCTCCTTCAGCAAATGTTGTCTCTTTTCTTTAGCTCGACCTCTCTCTTGCTCTTGGCATCTCACCAAAGATATGACCTTGGCATCTCACCAAAGGTCCCTTCTCTTGGCATCTCACCAAGAGTCTCTTGATCTTGGCATCTCACCAAAGATCCTCTCCTTGGTCTCTTACCAAGTGACTTCCTCTCTTGCTCTCTCTTGTTCTCTCAACAAGAATGCTTGAACTACCCAAGAATGGGTGCGCCCTCTTTCCCTAGAAGACATCATGAGGGAAGGTGAGGGGTTTTCTAATCTAACGACTGAGATTAGATTAGATGGGTGGCTGAGATTTGGTGTCTCTTCACTCACCCTCACTTTAATCATAAAGTCACCTTTTAATTTGCATCTCACAAATTAAATGACTAGG